>BQNB010133216.1:7511-18501 GCA_026074375.1 Tanacetum coccineum
TAGGAAAGCTCGAACAGAGCTTAACCGAGAACTACAGAATTAAAAGAAGATTATTTTTGTATTTTTATATTTTATAGAAAGATAAAAATCAATGGTTTGAGAGGTTGGTTGATTAATTGATTAATTAAACTAAATATAATCTATACTACTGGTGATAACTTTATGATAAAATGATGTATTTACTTAATCATGCATTACTCATTAGATTGTTTCTCCTAATTATGTTGCCTTCTCACACTCGTGATGATCTGTGTAAGTATTCCTAAGTCATTAACGAACTACATGAACCCGCCGTCTATTTAATATTCCGTTAAGGCAACTCACAAGTAAGGTAGTATGAATACTATTACAAGGCCCCTAAGAGTATATTAAATGCAATTGAAATATCTTAAGAGGGATCAACCATATTAGGGGTAAGGTAGTATGAATACTGTTACCGATAGTATCATTTCTACACACTCGCATTTCCCTAGACGTCTATGCCAATTTAATATCTTATGGCTAGTTTTCTAAAGCATAACGCACACATTCATCACAAGAAGCTATAGTAAAAGGATCTACAATCCAACTTTCATGCAATCATAAGCAAATACAAAGGAGGGTTTAGCCTAACTAGTTATAAAGAAAGCAAACATAAATCAATCAAACAACACATAGATATATTAAATGATTAAAGATAGATAATCTTACTTGATTAAAACATGAATCAAGGTCAGTTACAATAGGGTTTTGAGGCCCTAAAGTTGGCCTAAAAGCTAACAAAATACTTAGGTTTCGGCTCCCATAAGTTATACAAAGGTACACACTTAAAACCCTAAATTCGGCTTAATATATATATAGAGAAATCGTCGCGACGGCGTCCAGTTGTGGTCGCGACGCCGTCATGGGATAGAATCTTCTAGGTCTGATATGAGTCGGTTACGTCCTAGCGTCGTTGTCAATATCCTGACACCGTCACTAGATAGATCGCGATGGCTTCGCTTTATGCCTGCGACGCCGTCTCCACGCTCTGTATGCACAATTCTTTAAGAGATTTGGTGTAGGTCCGTAGTCTTGTCCGTTTCTTCTCCAAAAGAGCCCAAGTCATGTGTATTTCCTCCAAATGCCATCCAAGTGCTAAAAACCTAAAAATAAATGATTAAGCACATAATCTGGGCATATTTGCATGATTTAAGGGGTTAAATGACATTGAAATAGTGTATAAGATGACACCTCATCAAATAACCCTACACTTGGGATTTTCTTATCCTCAAGCAAATAGACTTTTCTACCTAGACAATAGCAATATTAGGGTCCTTTAACCTACTCTTTAAAAGAATTTTACAACACAACCTTCTAAACCTCGTAATTAAAAGCACGGAAAGCATATACTAGCATCTCACATAATAGTTTAGGATTCTCTCTTTCACTCGGGTGTATAATAAGTTATAACAACTATGGGAAACAGAAAATTAACACTCATTACCAGTCATAGCATATAAATTCCCATAGGCTTAGTAAAGGATCAAACCTCCACCGTTGGGCGTAAGTATTAATTATTACTATCAAAGAGGTCTTTTAAGGGTTGTGAGGTGTAGGTGTAAGATAACATTAACGGAAACAAAAATGGATGGGATACATTTGGGGATTGACTTTTTGGGTGAATTTGGGATGAAATGGTTAGCTAATTATTTATAAGAATATACGTTGGTTGGGTTTCTAAGCCAAGAACTCGGACAAGATATACAAACTCTACATAACTCTACACCAATCTCTTTCTTTTTCTTTTCTTGACTCTAATATAAACATAGACATAATGTTAACTTCCAAATGTTTTTAAGTTCCTGTGTGAGTTTCTGTTTCATATTCCTCTCTAATCCCTTTACCCAAAATAGATATAAGCAAATGGCAACCCGTACATTTTTTTACTCTTTTTTTTATATACATTTTTTTCGCATATTTTTGCCCTGCCATTGCTTAAACATATAATACATCATGGGGTTTATAGATACACCCCTACACTTGAACTTTTACATACTTGATATTTACAATCTAACTAATGACCCAAATTGAGTTGGATCAAAATAACATAGAGATCATTTGACAAACATATGAGGGTATTGACTTAACTTTTCTTCCTCATTCTTCCACGAAATAAATACCACCATGAATCCCAATCGTCCCAAAACAGTATTTACAAGGATAAGGACTAAGCAGTCGTGTACTCAATAATTAACATAGGTTAAAACAATAATGTACTAAAGGTGAGTACATACAAGGTAGGCTAAGGCGATTTGGGTGTAACAATTGGTTAAAGGGCGACAATGCTCTTCATTAATAGTCTGGCTTAACCAAAAAATTACGAGAACCGTAAAAAAGGATAGGCTCGGAGGGTTGTACTAGGGGTATCCTTTACTAAAAATGAGTGCATGGCAAGGGTGTGGGATAGATCGAGGCGACCATCATAACAATTATAGGTTTAAAACTTAGGTTAATCCCAGTGCCTCTTATCTAGCAAATCCTAATACTCACTATGCGGTCTTAGGATGCATCACAAAAACAAGTTCTAGAATTTAATATACTACAAGTACACTCAAATAATTTAATACTGATACCAATGCTCTAGAAAAGGCGAAAAAGACCATACGTACACATCTGTAATGACAGAATAGACACCTATGACTGCATTCGAACCTTAACTCGTAAAAGCTAAAGGTATAAATTATCTTGGGTATCGAAAATGGATACCTGAATTTCTAAAGATCTAAAGGCGAACCTTACATTTTTAGGGTGAAATTTTGAGGGTTTTTATGCTAGTCACATACATTCCTATCCATGAAACACTATTAATACTCGGTTTTCGTTGGTATGTGTCACAATTCTTTTTAAAATTTAGGTCAAAATTACCGTTTATGCTATGTTTCGATATATTACCCCTCAATTTAAGGAACAAGCAAATGGAAAATGAAGGAATAGTTTCTAAGGCTTATTTCTCTCCCTACACTTAAGTTGAATATTATCCCCAATGTTCTATAGAAGTACCCGTACGAACGAATAAAGGGAAAAGAAAACAAGTAAAAGAAACTAATTCTCCCATGATTTGCTTAATAATAGAGAAGAAACATGCGATAACTGGTTAAATTGTCCTCTAAGAATCGTCTAATGAGACTTCTTAAGAATTCCCAAGCTTTTTCTCATCAAATGTAACCTGTAATCAAAGACAAAGACAACTACACCAAGCATAAAATCGGCGGGATAGATATATACAATGAGAGTTTAGGGTTTTATGAAGTGCAATTTGGAGAGTTTTGTAATGCCAATGGTATTACACATAACTTCTCGGCTCCACGCACTCCACAATCAAATGGCGTGGTAGAAAGGAAAAATAAGACACGTACAAACAAGTGAGCACACCATGTGAATGTAAATCTTACCCAATAATTTTTTTGGTGTAACGTTGTAGATACGTCAACATATATTGGAGAACCGTATATGGGGGGTGAATACTTAAAAACTTAAGTAAGCCGCTCTGATACCAATTGTAGAACTATATATGGGGGTGAATACGGTTTTCTTGACTTCTTCGAAGTTTATAAAACTTCAAGTCTTGAAAAGTCCGAGTGGTGTGCTAATCAAAACTTTTTGGATTGAACAATAAGAAGATAAAGATAAGAAGAGATACCACGATATATACTAGTTCGGGAAGGGGGGTTTAGTCTTGCCGTACGTCCAGTTTCAAATCCATGACTTCGATACTACACTAGTATAATCCTTATGGTGGATTACAAACCATATTACAATTTAACTCCACCAGCTTTCAACAAAGACCGGAGCTCACATAAAAGAGTTACTACCTACGGTATTCCACCCTCAAAATCCACCCCTTAGAACCCGTGATTCGACTAAACCTATAACTCTAAAAGCCTTCCCCTTGGAAGCGTTCCAAAACCCTAACTAGATCTCCAATAATCTAAGCTTGATCCTACAGATATAAGACTTCCCTTATAACTCGATTGATTGAAGGAAAGATAGTTGAACCAAGTCCTAACCTAACCTAGAGACCACCACTCAATTCTAAAGAAAGGGAAATAAGACAGAAGAACCCTCGACTAAACAAACAAGGGTAAGAATAGTAATTGTGTGGCTCTCTTGCAAAGATGTGTGTTCTTCAATAGATGATAGAAGGGAAGATTAAGAGCACAAAGATGTTAGACTTAGAGGATTATAGGAGAGAAAAGAGAGCAAAAAATGTTTGAAAGAGGTGAGGAATACAAAGGCCAAGGGTGGGTATTTATAGGCCAAAGATCCTAAATTGTTAAAAATAATTCGAGTCTGGCACGCTGTCCATGCGTGGCCAGCGCGCCAGAATCCCGAATTTGTTTTCTTTGGGACTTTGGCGTTTTAAATACCCGCACTTGTTAAACCCCTCACTATACTTCACGCTATGACCTTTCAATCATTCTTACACTCAAGGTCAACTAACTCAAATATCCATTTAATAAAAGCGTTTGTGAAGTATTAAAAGCGCTTTGCTTATCCGATATTGTAAAGAGAGAAAGAATTATCGGAAAGGGGTATTTTGGGTATTCCTCAAAGTTTAACTAGCTTAGTTGGGATCTAACTACAGATTTGAAATAGCTAGTTAGGATACAAGAGAATTATCTTATAATATTCTTTGCTTGGAGAGAAAGGGGAGAAGAATTTGAAATTTGAATTTGAAATTAAATTAGGAGAATAGGTTGTCAATGACTTGGCATGAGTTGGCATGATATAATAGAAGGGAGCATATTGATCTTGGTTTGAAATGGATGGTAAGTATGCAAAGAAGAGAGGTAAGTTGGATTGGTGAAGTGTCAAGATCAATGGTAGAGAGTGAGATGTATTTGTTGTATGAGTGAGAGGAGTATGTTTGTGAGAGGAAGTGTGTTTGTTTGAGATGAGAGTTCAATCTAATGGTTGAGAAGAGAATGAGGTATATTGGATTGATGAGGTGGCTTAATCAAGGGTAGAAGAGAAAGTGTGTTTGTTGTGTTTGTTTAAAATCAATCCAAGGGTGGAGAAAAGAGTGTGGGAACATGGATTGATGAAGTGGCTTGATCAAGGGTGAGGATGACAGAGTATGTGTGTAAAATTTAAATGTTGTGGAGAAGAAGATGAATAGTGAATGAGTGGTGGAAAAATGTTTTGAAAAGTTGTAGAGGATCCTTAGTTGGGAATGAAGGGAACATAAGGTACACCAAGTACAAGGATATACATTCCTGTACAGAGAATGTAGTTGGTATTTTGGTTATTATATTATCTGATGAAGGCTTATGGTGAGTGAAAGGTTTAAGATAAGATGAAGATGGATGGAATGAACGGATGACATCAAAAGGATATTGATTTAGGTTAAATAATCACAAGGTTTTGCTAATACTACTAGGAAATAGTGAGCATATATGATTATCGGATTGTTTAGGAAGAAGGTGTTTGGAGTGTGTGTGGAAGAAATGAAATCATTTGTTGGTTTTGATGGATGAACAAATGATTAGGAGGAATGGGTTGTGTAGAAGAAGTGTGACTTGAACATGTGAGTTTGTAAAACATTTATAGGTCAGAGATAGAAAATCAAAGTATAATTAATCTCCAAACACTACAAACTCATTAGTTATTTAAGACTTTTAATCCTGAACATCAACAATGGATTTGATCACTAATAATTTTAATGCAATGATAACGCTCAAATTGAGTATGTTTTTAGTAGCGTTATTCGTACTTTTATATATGATATTTGGCTATTTTTGTATGCTTTTGTTACCTAATTGTACCAAAGTGTGTTTGCAAGCATATTTGTACCAATAATAAAAGAGAAGCAAGAAAAAACAAGAAAAGAAGTAAAAGACAAAGTTTTAGTACATGTACGAAGAATCTCGCATCAAAAATAACTCGGAAGGCATTCAAGAGCAAAAGAGTCAATCATACAAGCTTCCAAGGCCCAAGATAGAGTTTAAATAAAGTTTTATTGATGTATAATGACCCACGACCAGCACGGACTTCAAATGGGAACTAATAAGCAAAATCAAGAAAAAAAAACTATTTTCTTTGGTCGTGTGGATTGCCGCCCGGCAGGAGATATTGCCGCCCGACAGAGGGTCGTGTCGCCCGGCTCTTGGTGCCTACGTTTTTCTACTTCACTCTAGAATAAATCTGAATAACAAAGAAGGATCTAGACCCTCTAAACTGACTTTGGACACCCCTTTAGGCCCTGAAACCGACAAAAAATTGTAGTATAAATAGGAGACCCCTATGCCTATTTTTAAACACACAAAACACAAAACACTCCACTAATTCACTAAGGTTTTCTTAAGAAAAACCAACACCTTCATCCGAAATCCCTAAATTTCCTCTACCATATCTAACCCAAAAGACCAGAAACCTCTCCCAAATTCGTGAAGATTGTTCAAGGGCTGAAGAAGATGCTTTGATATGATTTTTCGGGTTGTTTAGAGGTGTATAGTCGATTGGAGGCTTGAAGATTGCTTTAATCCTTCCTCTTTACTTATTGTAATCTCTTTAGGTGTAACTTTACTTTATATGTCCCAGAATGATTATGTCTCATAATTCATTTTGGATCTTGTATTTGCTGTAATAATGATTTTAGAGTATTTTTATAATTTACTACTTGTTTGGAACCGGGCATGGGAATTATTAATATGGATGTTTTAGACTCTTAAAGGTACAATGTTTGAATAATTGATTTGCTTAGGAGTTTGCATTGATCAATACTAATGCTAATTATCTTGTTGATGAATCATGATTTTGATTTATAGGGTTCAAAAGGAATTTCAACTTAATGATGTTGTTTTCAATATATTAGTGCACGAATATGTTGATATTTCATACGAGACACATGATGAATAAACAAGCTAAAAAACTAATAACGATTGATTCAAAAAAGTATAGGTCGAAAGGACTCTTATGAACATAGATTAAATCTTATTCTCACAAAAGGTGCGTAACAACTTGGATTTTATACTAACGTTCATAGGTCGAAAGGGTGAGTTGTTATAAACCATTTGTATGCAATTCCATAACATGACCATTTGATTTGAATTGTGTTCCTTAGATTTTGTGTACCTTGCTATTTGTTTAACCAACATCTCGAACAATCCATTGATATATTCACTAGTCCCAAACAAGTTGTTCTAATTATTTGATTGCTTTCTTGTTAAATTCGCATCATCATCATTTCTGTATTAGTCGTTACTTATATGGTATTTTGGGACGTGACAACCATTTTTACCACTTTCATGCTTCATTGAAACTAATTTGTACACAAATTGAAACACGACTCCAAATCTAGTTGAACGCCCCGGCTCACCATAAGAAATCTAGCTACAAACGAAACGGCAATACTTGCCCGTGCGTATCTTAGCTATTTTGGTAATTCGAGTTAAATATTTTAAAAACTAGTAATCGCGAGACACATACATTCAAGTTTTTGGCGCACATTTTCCGGGGATTTGCTTGTTTTTTCTTGTTTAGAATCTTTTATTTCATCTATATCATTTGTGCTTGTTTTTTGCTTACGAAAAAATCAACACCCAAAACCACTCAGAATGCTCTGCCGCCATCCAGCGTAAACCTATTCTGCACCCGCCCCGTCGGAACCTTTCTTTTCTGCCCGCCCGGCGGACCTTTCTGCCGCCCGACTCTCCCCTCGTCGACCACTCTACCACCCAGCAGGACTGCTCTGCCGGCAGGCAGAGAGAGTTCTGAAAAAAAACTTTGTTAGTTAGTTAGTCAATTTATATATAAAAAAATATACAAAAAGAATTTTGTTCTTGATTAATATATCTTTTATTCCTTATACGTTCGTTAGTCCTTTGGTAAATCGCTCACGCCATTGAACAAAACATAAAAGAGGTATAAAGGCGGTATCGCTCTTTCCTAAAGAAGTTGGGTTTTAATATGCTTCGCTCTGACCAAAACCATTCTCCGCATCTTTGTCGTTCAATGAGGCTACCGAAAACCTTTGATATGGGATAGGATGATGTCAAGTGGTAACATTTCACATTTTCAGGTCCATTTATCGACTTCAAATTATTCATTAGTTATTTTTTAGGGCTTTTTGCCATTTACTTTTAATTTTTTAACCGATAACTAATCGCGTAAACTAAAAATGAGCATTCAAATAAACGGCATCAAGCAATTGAATATTTTACGCAAGTAAGTGTTATAAGTTATTATAGATGATATTTTTTATAACTTACGCTTTTTATTTTATTGGTTACTAAAACGTTACATAACGCAATAAACCTACACTTTGCATGCATGGCAAAAACCGTAAACCACTACACTTCAACAAAAACCCACTAATACCCACAATAACTTAAAACCTCATAAAACTTTGTCTAATACAAGCCCCTAATATGAATGTGTACATATACAACACATACACTTCAAATTAAATCCAAGAATGCTCTACTAACTTGAATAAACAACTATTGTTGTAACAAATGGATCAACAACCAACTTTTACCCAAATGTGTTCCTCTTTGAGCTCTTATTCATGGCAAGGACCAAATAAGGAGAAGAGACAAGAGCAAACATGTTTAGAAATTCACATCACTCTCTTATAAGACAACAACCTTGCACCTATACTTACAAGACCTAATTTTATTTAAACATATCTATTTTGTCCTCATTGTTCCCTCTTTTGACTCCATAACCGGTTACAAGCAACAAGACACTAAAATCATTTGTTGGTTTTGCTAATATGGTAATCTTGCATGCTTGGTTATAAATAGTGGTCATAAAGTGGAAGCAAACACTCTTTTCATTTCTCAAAGCAAGAAAACAAAACAAAAACCCTCTTTGAGCACTCCACTCAAACGTCTCACACTCAACACATACATAACTTTATAGTTTTTGATTTCTAAGCTAGTACAAGTGTTCAAGGGTTATTATTAAATATATATAATGTGCTTGGAAGCTGGTTTGGTAAGTAAAAGGGGTTTTTTGCAAGCTAAAAGAATTAGGTTTCTTGTTCAAAGATAGGTTTTATGAATCTTCGGGATATACACTTGGGTCAATGCTTGTGTATTATCATCACTCCATCTACAGTTAAAGTCTTATAAGACACCGCTAATCTTTTCAATATATTAATGGATCAAGAATTATAATAAATGAGTATAGTTAAATCATCACCTAGTATATTTTAAGAAGTTTATCAATAAAACATGTACATACATACACGCATTACATTTAATCTTGCGGTTAAGATGATGTTTAAAAATATGTTAATCAATAATGTTTTTAAAACAAGATAAACATACCATGGATACAATATATAATAAATTTGTCAAGTTAATGCATATTTTTTTAATTATAAAGTTTAGATAAGTAAATAAATATAATGACAATTTTCTTGGACAAATGGACTATTAAGATGGATAAAATGTCGAGGACTGTAAATTTTATAACAATGGATAAAATTTATAAATTAGAGGACTTTTGGAATTTTATTAAGTTTAAAAGTGTATAAAATAAGTTAATTAAACTTTTAATTGTTATTGTTCATTCGAACCAAAAAAATATTTATTTTATATCTTATAAAAATAATAAATCTCATAAGGATCGTAAGCATATAAGAAACTTGAAAATCTGAATTATAACGAAGGAGATATGGTATTTGCAAGATTATACGTAAAAAATGTTTTTATAAAACTAAGTTTATAAAAACTATATAATATCGAACCTGAACAGAATGTTTTATATTTTTCCTTACAAGTACATATTTTTGTTATTTCAAAAATATAAGAAACTTGGAGAACCAATAGATAATGAACTAGTTATGGATTTTACATGTTTTAAGTAATTAAATAAGTAAAAGTTACTTTAATAAAGCAACTTTATAAAAACTCTAAGATTTCGAATCTGATAAAAATGGGAGCTTATTTTTCTAATAAAGTATAACTTATGAGGATTTTAAAACTATAAGGTATGTGGAAAACTAGAAGGGGGGGTTGAATAGTTTACCACTTTTTAAATTTAAGTTTTATGTATGTTTGTAAAACTTAGATTCGACCTTTTTGTGAATTCAATGCTTGCACAATATGAACAATGTAAATATATATAAAGTAAGACATGAGATAAGAGTAAGAACAATCAAACCACAACTGCGAGGATTTATTATAGTGGTTCGGTAACAAAGCACCTCTTCGCCCTACTTCACTCCCCGAGCACCAAACTCGAGAGTTTTCTTCACTATGTCAACAAACTCCCTTATGGTGGAAAAAACCGTACACAACGTTGCTTATATCAATTAACGACACTAAGCTAAATGTCGAGTTCTAATCTTAGCTAGAACCAATCTATCACAACACAACTTCACGACTTGTTCACGACTTTACTTCACCACACTACTTATATCACATCTACCTAACACTACTTGGTAAGATCACAACGATCTAACTATACTTACAAAGATCACCAGGATCTAGCTACTACACACAACTATAAGATATACAATTGATTTACAAATATGTAATATGAATGTAACAAGATTGCTATGCACACTAAGGTGTAATACTTCTTCACTTGATGATGGAAGTATTCTTCTCTTGCACTTGAGGAATATAGCTTGGATCACTTGGAAACAAAGCTTTATGATTAAATGATCAAAGGATTTTAGAGAGGATAAGTGGGCTGTTTTGAGCATAAAGAATGAGTGTAAAAGGTGAGAAAAATGTTGGGGAATAGTTCAGTATTTATAGGACAAAAAGAAGGAGCGGGGTCTATGGCCGGCCCCCTTAAATAGGGTGTCGGCCCCCTTAAAATTAAGGGGGCCGCCCATGTAATTAAGGGGGCCGCCCCTTATTCAGACGCTCCTTTTTATCCTATTCAGTGGAGGTGTTTACTGGGCCATTTTTAGCCGTTTTAGGTCCGAATTTTTGAAATTCAAAATGTTTATTTTGAATAAAACATTTCTTTTAAATGTAAAAAAATGTTTTGTGATGTTTATAAAAAG
>BQNB010133217.1:0-18501 GCA_026074375.1 Tanacetum coccineum
AACTTTATTTTAAAACGCCCCTTTTAAGGTCGTTTCCTATTACCTGATTGTTGTGCTATGACGTTGCACCCCAAATGTTAGCGTCCCGTTCTTGTTGTCAGATTTGGGGGTGTGACAGTAGAAGTAGAGGAGGATGATCGGTCACGACCTCGTTTCTTAAGTGGAAATAATTCCTCAGGAAGAAAGAATTCTTGAGGATTAAACATTGAAGATGGAGGCACAATAGTTGGTGGTGAAATAGGTGATTCTTTAGATAGTATGCATGCATGACCTTCATAAAGGGGTCATCATGAAAAAGTGAAAGAGTTGGCGAAGCTATTAGAACTAAACCAAATGAGTTATTTGAAGAGCTAGAATAAGTTTTTCCTGGTAAAGCTGGGACATAGTCCGGGGAAGCCAGAATATAGTTAGGAAAGTTAGAGGAAAAAGCATCCTCAATATTGGAAGTAGGGAGGCTGGGAGAAGACATCACTCTGTTAACAACCCAGTGGTAAATAACATAAGTTATTTATATAATAGTATAATAGTTATGTACTTTACATACTATTCTGGAAGATGTAGTGGCACGGAGGACTTTCTTGGATGGAAAAAGAAAAGTAGTAGTAAGTTAAGGTTACCAACCTTGTTCTCTATAACCGTGGCTCTGATACCAATCTATAACACCCCCATTTTTGACATATAGCAGCGGAAGCTAATCTAGGGTATTATTTCATAGTACAACAGTCATAATCATATAAAAACGACTCAAAAATAGACGTTATCAAAAGGTAAAGTTATCATTCACTATTTCATCATAGTTTTTATACAAACAGAGGTCCCAAAATCAATATGAAAACGAAAGTTTGAATGATAAAAGTTTAAGCCATCTTCAAATCCAGCTACTCCCATGCCATACATAAAGTTGCTCAATACCTGAGATAACAAAGCTAAAAAGGTCAACACAAAGGATGATTAAAATCATAGGTTTATGTTAAAACAGTTTGAATACAAGTCAATAGTAGGTTACATTGTTAGTACACCCAAAGTATACATAATTGCAATGATACAATTATTATACAAAACATTATTATTGCCCTACAGCTCGATGACACAAAACCAAGACTGAGATAATCAATAATCACAAGTAGTTCCGCCAACGAGGTGACTTTGCCAAACACCCACATAGTGATTCAAAAGAGTGCGTTTGTACCAAGAAAGTATAGGTATAACCACAACGGGGCGTTTCATCCCTAATAGATCTATTCACAACATTCGCGCTTAACTCTGAAAAAGTATTAATACGTTCATTATATGTATGGGTCTTAATGCAAAAGTAAGGACTAGGCAATAATATATCAGGATAGCATACAGTTGGAAAAACACTCATACTCATGGTTTATAGCATGTATCCCCCTCGTGGGTGTATGAAAACATTAGAAGGTTTAAAATGCGAGGCTATGAACTCACCTTAACAGGGAAAATCTAATTTATGGCAAAAGTATATCAAGTGAAAGTAACGGCCTCGTCACGTAACCTGGGGTAATATGTCGAGTCTTAGTGTGATGGTTTATGTTTCAAACTTTATAAAGTTTAACGTATTACTTTGATTTATTAATTTATGGAAATATTGTATCACTGTTGGGCCATCATAATTCAGATGTCATGTAGTAAACGTTTGAGGAGCCAGGACACTTTAAATTGTAAATCCAGGAAACTCGTCAAAACGTATACCCAAATGAAACTCCTCACATGAAGCACCTAGTAACGTGATACGATAAAATTTTAAGTTTCTTCAAAAGTTAGTCGATGATAAATTACGTTAAATGTATAACGTAATTGTTTTATAATGCGTCGATCGATGATTAATAACGATTAATGTGTCGGGTTTTAATAAAATCGAGTTTTATAATATTAATATATATTTTTATAATTTATATAAAAATATTATATTTCATATTTTTAAATTTGCAAAAATAGCAATATATACCCTCGATTTATAAACTTTTACAAGTTTATTGAACAAGATTTAAGCTTACTTGAGCTAGAAATTGGTCGAAATGGGTTTTTCGGGTTCGTACGCCTAGATATGGATTCAAGACCTTCCTTCTCTTGATTCTTGGCTTTTATCGATCCTTAGGGACCGTAAACTTTCTTCTATGACCTGATTTAAGAAACTCATTTGAGTGGTGATGATTTTTTGAGATGTTGTTTGAATTGGTGAGTGTGTTTCAGATATATAGTGCTCATAACTTGTGCCAAGGTTGTAGCTTGTAGTAAGGACCAAGGGTGTTAGGGTAGTGACTAAGGGCAGCTAAGGGTGTAGATAGGGTGAGTATGGTGTGAGCTAGAAACTAGCTTTGAGTGGTGGAAGGTGTACAAGGGGTTTCGTTTACAAAGGGGAGACAAGGAGGTGCAAAACAAACTTGGTGGCCAAGGTGGTGATGAAGGTGCTTGTAAGGTGCTTGGGTGGCTGCTTGGTGACATGGTGGTGAGGTCATTGAGGTGCTAGGTTGCTAGCTTATGTGTAAATGGGTTAGAAATGAAAGAAAAGAGGGTGTCGGGTTGGTTTTTGGTTTCGGGTTAGGATTTTTAGTTTGAATTCGAATTAGGGTTAAGGTTTAAGATAGATTAGGGTTTAGGATTAAGTTTAGGGTTTAGCTTAAGGTTTAGGTTTAGTTTTAGGTTTAAAGTGAAATTTTTGTTAGGGTTTTAGGGTTTCGTTTAGGGTTTAGTGTTTTAGATTAGGGTTTTAAGATGACTTCGGGTTTAGGTTTAGGGTTTAGAAGAATTCTTCTTGCTCTCTTGCTTGCAATCTTTCAGCCAATAACCTATCAGCCTCTATCATTGCTTGCACATTATCCCATGAAATGTTGGCTTCTTTAACTTTCTTAGCCTTCTCTCTTGCAAGTCTTGCTTGTTCTTCTTCTTCAGCTTGTAGCTTGAAAGCAAGTTCTTCATCAAGCTTGAGTAGCTCTTTCTTAGACATTTTCTTCACAGGTTCTTCTTCAACCATTTTGCCTTTACCCTTGTCCTTGACCTGTGTTTGTTGTTGTGAAGAAACTATTGGTATAGGAGCTTGCTCTTGTTTATTAAAAATAATTCCTTTTGCTTTGGGTATTGCTGAGGGTGCTGTTGTGGTTGTACTCTGCACTGGCTCTTGTACCACAATCTTAGGTTTTTCACTCCTTAATTCAGCCAATGTTTGAGCTAAAGTGATCTCTTCAGTAGTAATTGTTGCAGCAGCACTAACTTTAGTAGTACTAACTACTTCTTCAACAACTTTTTCACTTTGCTTTGCAACAAACACTTCTTCACCATCAAAAACATCTGTATCAAACATTTGAGCATCATCATACCTCCCCTGAGTTTCATCAACCAATGTAACTTTAACATCTTGATCAATGCCATCTATTTTCATCCCCTGTTTGGACGCATCCTCTTGATCACCCAAACCTTCATCTTTAGAGGAAATAACTTATGCAGATCTACCAATCTTGAAAATCTTTTCATCCCTGGACTTTTTGACTTCCTTTTCCTTTCCAGCTTCTTGTCTATCTTCTTCAAACTAGCAATCTCCTTTGCTTGAGTAGTCTTTGTTGTTTCTAAGTCAAGAACTCTATTAGATAGTTTTGTACAAAGGTCCATCAATTCCTTAAGTGACAGTTTATCCTCCCCACTTCCAAGTGTGTTAACTCTTAAGACAGGTGGGTCATTGGACTGTGTAGATACATTTTCCTCATTGGCAACCTCATCTGCTATATGCTATGTAGGACCACTAGATTGAGGAATCTCAGTGTCTTTTCTCTGTTTTCTCCTAGATTGTTTCTTCTAAGGTTGTGATGTTGGTGGTTGAATGATGGGTGTATGATGGGGATCCGTTAGTATTTCTAAACCTTCACCTAATTCTTCATGAGCTTGAACCATCATAGTTTGAAATAAAGGGGTAACTCTTCTAGAAAAACCTTTCCCTTCCCTCTTCATGCTCCCAAATATCTTTTTAGTATAAGAGGGGGTAACATAAATCCTTTTATGATGTGACATATCTCCATCTTGTTTATTTAAAAATACTTGTACGAATCTTGGATACATTCAGAATTTCACCATACTATCCATATTCTTCACCATATTATCAAGGATATACTTGGAAAAGTTAAAATTTTGGTTTGTGGCTAAGCAAATTATTGTATAGGCCATAGTGCTACTAAATTCATTCCATGCAGTAGTCTTAGCACTTAAGCATTAAAAATTATATGAATTAAAAACTTCCATTGAGGAGAAAAGAATGCTTTGTAAAATGTAAGCTTCTGAGAAAGTTTTTCATACCCCATGAGTATAAGCTGTTTAAAAATTACAACATTTGGCAGACAATCAACACCATTAGCATCTTCCAGTTGAAGATCTCTCCTTCTTCTTATCCACTAGGGCTTGCAATTGTAGTTCCCCATTAACCGTTTTTGCTTTGACAGTATCATAGAACTGTTTAATACATGAACAATAGATTGTGGGATTTACGATTAAAGCATATTTGATAGGGTTTGCATTCAGAAAATCAACTATCTCCTCAAACCCTTCACTTTCAGTGGGTTTCTCCAAAAATGTAACTAAATTGTGAGTATCAGCAAAGTTTTGATCTGACATTGTGTTGGGTTTTGATGAAGAGTGATACAATTGAGTTAGGGTTTATGATTAGAGAGTATATGAAAGATTAAAATCGACTGAATGAGTGATTGAAACCTTTAATCGAAGTATTTATGAAAATACCCTCAACAGCATTAACGTTCACAAGCAGTTGTAAGTTATGCCTAACAGCCTTAACTTTCAACTAGCAGTAGTAAGGAACCCAACAGTAGTAAATTAAGCTTAGCAACATTAACATACAATCAGCAGTAGTAAGTTATGCCTAGCAGCATTAACTTTCTCTAGCAACAGTAAGTTTATGCCCAACAACATTAACTTTGAATCACCATCATTAACTCCAATTCCTTTCTAATAAGCATTTCCATCATCAATTTAGTATTTTAACTTACGAATTCTCTGTGTCTGTTTTTGATTTCTCTCAATTCGTTTAGCTCATAATTCTCTCTGTCTATTTTTGATTTCTCTCAATTCTTTTAGCTCACAATTCTCTCTGTCTGTTTTTGATTTCTCTTAATTCTTTTAGCTTACAATTCTCTCTGTCTGTTTTTGATTTCACACATCTCTCTTTCTATTTTTTAGCTCACTATTTCTCTCAATTCTTTTTTTTCACCAATTTACTCTATCTGTTTTTATGTTCACACATCTATGTTTCTTTACTATTTCTCTCAATTCTTTTTTTCTCACTAATTTACTCTATCTGTTTTTATGTTCACACATATCTCTTTCTGTTTTTTATTCTCACTTATTTCTCTCAATTCTCACAGTATTAATTATACTTAACAGTATTAAGTATAACTAACAGTATTAACTTAGCAGTATTAAGTATAACTAGCAACACTAATTATACTTAACAGCAGAAACTTGAAGTTACCAGCACTAACTCAAATTTCTATCCTTAGCAGCTTTTGTATTCTATTCCAATTATCATTTATGTATAATCCACTGCATATTAAAACAATTAACCTCCCCTCAATCAATACTTCAGAGGTTAAGCATTCCAATACTTGCAATCAGATATTGAAATCTGCTAACATCAAATGCTTTTGTGAGTAAATCTGCAACATTCTGATCCGTGTGAATCTTGATCATCTGGATAAGCTTCTTCTCATAAGAATCTCAGATAAAGTGATGCCTAATCTCAATGTGCTTTGTCTTTGAGTGAAAAACATGGTTCTTAACTATGCAGATAGTACTCTCATTATCAATATGAATCTTAGTCAGCATAAAGTTATATCCATAATCCAACAATTGATTTTGGATCCAAAGCACCTGTCTACAGCAATTTGAAGCAGCTATATACTCAACTTCAGTTGTGGAATTAGCAACCACAGTCTGCTTCTTGCATTGCCATGAGTTCAATCTGCACCCTAGGAATTGACAACCTCCTGTTGTGGATTTCATATCTAAACTTGCTCTAGCATAATCACTGTCAGTATATGCCACCAAATCAAAAGGTGAATCCTTGGGATACCAAAGGCCCAATTTAGGTTGACCTTTTTAAATATCTAAAGATCCTTTTCACAGTATGAAGATGTGAACTTTTAGGATTGACTTAGAATCTTGCACAAGCACATACTACAAACATAATATCAGGCCTTGAAGAAGTTAGATACATCAATGATCCAATCATGGATCTATACAAGTGTTCATCTACATCTTCACCATCTGCATCTTTGAGCAAAGGCTTTTGTGTTTCCATAGGTGTGCTTGCTGTCTTGACATCAGTAAAACCAAATTTCTTCAAAATCTCAGTCACATACTTGTCTTGGCTTATAAAAATCCCATCTTAGGAAGAATGTGAGTTCACCCAAAAAACTCATTTGAAACTTCTTATGCATCATTTTTTCAAAATCAGTGCATAATGACTTATTTGTAGAGCCAAAAATGATATCATCTACATATACTTGAACTAACAAAATATTACCTTTGTCTCTTCTGATAAATGAAGTCTTGTCTATCTTTCCTTTCTGAAACCCATTGTTTAACAAATAAGTTGACAAGCTTTCATACCAAGCTCTAGGAGCTTGATGAAAACCATAGAGAGCCTTTTCTACCTTGTAAACTTTGTTACGGAAGTCTGGATCTTCAAATCCTGGTGATTGACAAACATAGACTTCCTCTTCAATCTTTCCATACAGAAAAACACTCTTGACATCCATCTGATACACCACAAATTCTTAAAATGAGGCATAGGCTAAGAATAGCCTAATTGATTCAATTCTAGCAACAGGAGCAAAAACCTCATCATAATCAATTCCTTCCTCTTGTATGTATCCTTGTGCAACCAATCTTGCTTTATTCTTAATCACAATGCCTCTTTCATCTTTCTTGTTTCTGTACACCATTTAGTACCAATGGCCCTTTTACCATCAGGTAAATCCACTAAAGTCCAAACCTGTTGTAACTTGAACTGCAGAAGCTCCTCTTGCATAGATTCTATCCAGCTTGGATCTATTAATACTTGAATTATCTTCTTGGGCTCTTCTTGTGATAATAAACATGCAAACATACAATTTTAAAAGTCTTTATAGATGGTCCTCTGCTGCACTGAACTAAACATAGCTTGTTCAGTCACACTCTTTGTCATCCTTCTGGTTTGAGGTGTTGAATATATGTCTCTAATGATTTGTTCAACTGGATGATCCTTGTGAATTTTGGAAGTTGGAACAGGACTGACAAGGATATGTGTATCTAAATTGTTTATGTCAACCTCTGTACCAACATCTTCATCATCATATGAATAGACAATTTCTTCCAATTCAGGCATATTTGGATCATCATCACATCCATAGACTATATTTTCATCAACAACATTATCCTCTATGCCAGCAGTATTAACAGCTGGACTAATAGTGTTAATAGTGTTAGTGTTGTTAACACTAACATCCTTCTCTTGATTAACTCTTGGCTCCTCTGTACTTGAAACCTCACTATCTTATCCCTGGATCTCTAACATCATTCTTTTCCTCCTCCCTTAATGGTTTGAATCCAGCATCAGGAGAATCTTTTGAACTAGAAGAGAATGGTGGATCATGAATGGATAATGATAGTAGTATGTAATCTTTGCCAGGTATTATCTCTATTCTAGCTTTACCTACATTATCATATGCTTTGTACCTGTACTACTATTAGATTGATTCCCTGTAACAACTAGATTATAGTTCGTAGATTTTGTTAGTGCATCTATATCAAAAAGCCAATTTGGTCTACTTCTTGCAATATTAGGTGTATTCTCACTAAATTAAACATGTAGGTTCTCTTCTACTATCCTAGTTCTACTGTTGAATACTCTGAATGCTTTGCTATTAGTAGAGTATCCTACAAAGAATCCTTCATCAGCCTTTCTATCAAATTTACCTAAGTGATCTATGGTATTAAGGATTGTAATAGGACACCTAAATGGTCTCATGAAATTTAAGGCAGGTTTTCTACCTAAAAAAAGTTCATAAGGGGTCTTGTTGTGAGGCTTGATAACTAACACCCTATTTTGGACATAACAAGCTGTATTAACTACTTTAGCCCAGAAAGTTGTTGGCAATTTTGAATCAGCTAGCATAGTCCTAGCAGCCTCTATTAGTGTCCCATTTTCCTTTTTGCAACTCCATTTTGTTGTGGAGTCCTAGCAACACTAAATTCCCTCTTAATACCATTTATTTTACATAACTGATTCATGACCCTATTCTTGAATTCAGTCCCATTGTCACATCTAACCACTTTCACCCTAAGGTCTATTAGATTTTCTATGCCTGTTACGAATGTTTTAAGGATTTCACTAGTTTCATCCTTAGTGACTAAAAAGAAAACCCAACAAAACCTATTAAAGTCATTTGTGATAACTAGGCAGTATATCTTTTTCATTAAACTCTTCACAAATGTTAGGCCAAATAAGTCCATGTGCAACATTTGTAATGGTTGGCTGATTGAACTGATAGTTTTGGACTTACAAGAAGCTCTGTGTTGCTTTCCCTTCGGACAAGCAACACAAGTTTGATTAATTTCAAAAAAATTGAAGTTAAACCTCTTACAACGTTTCCCTTTACCAGTTTATTCATTGTTTTGAAATTTACATGTCCAAGCCTCCTATGCCAAAGATTAGATTCATCTGGTATGGCTTTTGTAAAAAGACAAGTGAGACCTCCTTGAGGAACAACATTCTTTAAATCAACAATGTACATATTATCCTTTCTAATAACTTTAAGCAAAACATGACTTTCATCAGTTAACTTAAAGTCTGGAGACAGAACAACACATGCAGTATCAGTAAAAAGAACATTATTCTTCTTGTCACACATTTGTAAGACACTGAAAATGTTAAACTTTAGTTCCTTTACAAAGTACACATCTTCAAAATCCCATTTACCAATTCTTATTTTACCTTTCCCAGTAATTTTCCCTCCTTTGGAATTACCTCCAAAGGCAACAAATCCTTCATCAATTTCTTCATAATCTGTAAGATATGATATGTTTCCTGTTATGTTCCTAGATCATCCACTGTCAATCACTCCTTTATCCTTCAAATCTTAATGTGGATTGTCCTGCCCATAATGGTAGGAAAATTAGTTTCTTTTGGGGACCCAAGCCATTACTGACTTGGATATGCCTTGTGCATCAACATAGTCAAATCTTTTAAAGGACATTGATGCACTATTGTTTCTGGAGACATGGTCTAAAAATTTATGTTTTGATCTCCAAACCCAACATACTGAGGCCTTAACAGCATTTCTCTTGTTTCCCTTAACAGCACTAAGAACTGCTTTTATCCTATCAGTATTAACTACTGCATTTGGCCTAGCAGTATTAACATTTTTATCATTAACAATATTAACCCTCTTATTAAAATTGCTGTTATTAGCTGCTGTTATTTTGTTAAAAGGCCTTCTAGCAGTTGATTATGCATTATTAATAACATTTTTCAGAGGTCCTGCATTATTCACTGCTGTTCTTGGTTGAACAATATTAACTGGTCTATCAGCATTAAATGAAATTAGGCCAGACCTAGTTAAGACTGTTCTTGGAATCATGTTCCTTTTTGGACTTATACACCAGCATTAAGTGAAATTGGGCCAGACCTATTTACCTCTGAACTAGCAGCAGTAACTTATACACCAGCAGCATTAACTGTGTATAAGCAGTTGTAACTACTTAGAATATTTTTCTTTATTCTTCATCAGCAGTACTAACTTTACTCTAGCAGTACTAAGTTACATTAACAGTAGTAACTGACAATATTAAGTTACACTAACAGTATTAATATACTCTAGCAGTGGTAACTAACAGTACTAACTACTTAGCATATTCTTCACTAAGATTACCAAAAGTACTAACTTATGCTTGACAGCAGTAACAAACCTTAGCAATATTAACTTCCACTTAGCAGTCATAATTTCCAAACTGCATCAAGAAGCTTTTAATCCCAACAAATTTCAATTTGGGAAGACCTCGTACGAGGCCATTTTAAGCCAAATGATTAATAGCACCAAAGTTTAAATGTGACAATCGTCGGTTCCATAACCAGGATTTGGTTTTTGAGGCTTTGAACAAGAGAAAAATTGGAGAAGATGTCATCATATCCCCAATTGATAATATATAAAGGTTGGTTTCCCAAGGTCCTGAAATTAAATTAACACCTTCTAGATTACAAACAAAGCACGTTTGTTTTCTGAAAGCTACTTCAAGATCCGAGTCACAGAATTGACCAACAGAGAATAGATTGTCTCATAATCCTTCCACATAATAAACCCTTAAAATTGTGATATTCCCTATCTGATAGTCACCATACCTCATAATCTTTGCAATTTGGTCGTTACTAAACTTGACAGTACCAAGAAACTTGTGAACGAAATTGGTGAGCTGAGAGCGATCTCCAGTCATGTGCTTTGAGCATCCGAAGTCCAAATACCACAAAACAATTTAGACAACCTGAGATCAACAGAAGAAGAAGATGGAGCAACTGAAGTATTGGATCCTCGAGATGTACCGGAATCCGTTTTGTTAGAAATCTTGTCCAACTACTTCAAGAGGAATGGGCTCCCTAAGAGGCACTTTATTAGTGGCGGTAATCCTAGTTAAAGGGCACACATTTCTAACTAAGGTGAAAGTCCTTCATGTGGGTCTCCAATTATATCTAATTTTAGTAAACACTTTTCCTGTAGGTTTCGATTCTTCTTTCTTTTTGTCTTTCTTAACAGACTTAGATTTTGGAACTCGCATTCATATCAGAAACAAATTTAAGAAAGCACAATTCATGTCTAGCATCAAACATTGAACTATTACATTTAACGCACATTAGCTCAGAATTTGTATTTAATTTGGAATGTTTCACATTTGCATTTCCAGATGGTTCAACAACACAATTTGGTTTATTCAAACACGACTTAACTATCCTAGAGTGGTATTATACTTTATTCTTCTTCTGGGTACTACTTGAAATTTGCAGGATCCTATCATTCTCTGTATTGTCTATAGACTTTGACATGCTTGATTTAGTGGACCAGCTTACTCCTGTAGAAGTTAACACATAATTGTTAGTGGTCTATTTGGTCTTTGTTTGGGAAGAGTCTAACTGTTTTTGGAATGTGCTTAATGATATTACGAGTTCTATAACACCCCGTATTTTAGAATCATTATACATCGTTAATAAATTCACTATTTATTTTTAGTATTGTACGCGTTTGTTTTAAATTGAAATCGTTAAGTTAAATCGCGTAAGCTAAAAATTATCGTTCAATGTAAACGGGCATCAAACAATTAAATGTTTACATCGAGCAAGTGTTGGATAATTCTTTAGAGGATAATTATTAACTTTGCATATTTTATTTTTATTGGTTACGTAAAGTGTTTACGTTTCGCGATAAAATACGTTTAGGCATACCCGGAACCCCCAGAACTTTTCTAAGCTTCAACAAATTCCCACAATTGTACCCAATATACAAAAATTACAAAATTTCATTATATGTATGTATATATGGCCGGATATGGTGATGAAGATACAAAGATATTTCTAGTTTAAACACTCTTCCTTGAATTCATTGGATGATATCCAACTTAGGGAACCAAGAGCTCCATCTTACTAACCCTAATAGTAAAATGGACCAAAGACTTCCTTAAGACCCTCCTTATGTCTTTGACTAGTCTTCATGGTATATAAGCTAGCAACTAAATAAGAAATACACACATCTTCATTTTACTTAGTGAAAAACTCTCCCATTCTCTCTTTCTTTTGCTCCTAGCCACGGCTCACATTCAAAACCATAAATAAACCATAAAAATTTGATCTACAACATTTACAAGTAATCCTACAATATATCTAAGATATCTTAAGGTGTTTAGAAGGTTTGGTTTGAAGTTTACAAGTGTTAAAGCAAGAAGGTTCAAGATTAGGGTTTACTTAGATTTAGGGTTTCTTTTGTATTGGAAGCTAGAGTTTGTTTGCTAAACAAGGGTTTAAACATTATTGTTCATCACCATACATCATACTAAGCTTACCTAAAAACCTTAATCTCTTTACATTTGTGATTTCATATGTATAATATGTCTATGTAGTTAATCACCATCTAAGGAACTTATTTACATGTAAAATGGAATTTTTACTTATGATCATGGTATGATATACTTTGTCATATGCTATATTGTTGGTAGGAACATGTAATAATTGAATAATACATATATAAGTGTGGTTTATGTAGTAAAAGCTTATAAAAACCAGTGACCTATAAAGTGTATTTATAAAAGTTCATGACCAAACAAGTACGTAACCTTATGATCTTGAAATTCTTGGACAATTATTTAGACAAAGAGGGACAATTGACCCTAAGTATGTAAGACATGTGATATTAAGTGTTGTAATGGACTTGTAACAAAGTGGCTAAACTAAAAAGGTATAAAATCAACTTTTAAACATATTTTTAAAAAATGACCAAAACCTTTTGATTAAATTCGAAATATAAAGTATATATTTTATATTTTTATAAAATACTAGATCTCATGAGGATTTTAAAAAGGTAAGAAACTTGAAAAACCGAGCTATAACGAAGGAGATACGTAATTTACAAGATTTAGTTATAAAAAATGTTTTAATATGTAAATTTTAAATAAAACCAATTTACTTTAACTTCGATATATCAAATGGACATTGTTATCCCAATAGTACATA
This sequence comes from Tanacetum coccineum, assembly GCA_026074375.1. NCBI lineage: Eukaryota > Viridiplantae > Streptophyta > Magnoliopsida > Asterales > Asteraceae > Tanacetum > Tanacetum coccineum. The sequence continues at coordinate 12,770 of BQNB010133217.1, forward strand.
TTTTTAGGATTCCAAAACATTAAGAATTATAATTTTTTGATCAATAACGAAGGAGTTATGGATTTTTTCGTATTTACGATAATTAAAGTTTATAAAAATAATTTTATAAACTATGAACTATAAAAATCACTATTCATCTCATATACATTTTGAAAAATGCATTAATTAGATAAAACTTTTAATTACGAAGACGTGCTCGAAAGAATCACTAAAATCGAAGTTAAAATGAATAAGATACGACATTTACGGGTTTACGACGATTAATTTTTATACAAATTATTTTATAAAAGTATATGAACAGTAAAAAGTACTGTTCACCAGAGGACTTAAACTATGAAAATGTAATATTTTGATTGTTAGGTCTTGTTTATCTTGAATCATAGATAATCAACCCTGGAAGCTTGGAGAGAATAGTAGAGGAGGGCAAGTATTCAAATTTTAAATGTTATAAAATGGAGGGAAAAAGAAAAAGGTTTATTACAAGGCATCACCCTCTAATGATGATTAGAGGGGTATTTATAGGAAAAGTAAAGAGTCTTCCCTTCCTTTATTTTTCACTTCTAGTCCCTATTCTTTGGTAATTATGATATATCTTACTTTTAGCATAATATACCTTATTACAAGCTACTTTATTCTAAACAAAATAAAGTTTATTAACTAAATAGAACTAAACCACATAATCGAAACTTTTTATGAACCTAACAATCCTCCCTACAGGTCGATATTCTGGGATTCCTCTTCGAGGTCCAAGTGGTCTTCCATTCACATACATCTCCCATCTTCTTATTTGATTACGATACTTTAATCTTACTTCAATCTCTTCTTCAAACAATTTTAGATACTCAACTTCATCATTGGTGAGTTCTCTTTGTACATAACCATACTTAACATCATTATTGTAACTCTTTAATCCTTCTAATACTCTGTTCAGCGTTGCATCACAAAACTTATGAATCTCTGAATGTCTCATCACCCTTTTCTCTTTCTTGCTATTCTTGTATATGATTCCATGCACATGCTCATAGATGATGGAGAACATTTGGTGCTTTTCAACTCCTGGGAAAGAAATTGTTGGTGCAGTGAGATTAACTTTCTATTGACAACTTTCAATTCCAAGTTGAAAATCATGCACTCTTTCCCATATCACTAAACTTCTGATGAATACTGATAAAGACCATGTCAACCCTGTTTCTGCATAGTTAGGAACCTTGCCATTCATAATCAGTAAATACATATCCTCAATATCATTCTTATGGAGATTCTTGTAATTAGGCTTGGTAATCGACACAATGCACTCATTAGCTCTTCTTGCAACTATCTCTGTGAAAACTTGTGTTCATGACCCAATTTCCAGTATGTCTTGATAACTTGAATGATCTTTGAGTTTGAATAAATCTCTTCCTTTAGTTTTCCAGGCTCTTTTTGTTTCCTTATGTAGAAGATCTTTGCATGAGGATTCTTCCAATGTTCAACACCATATTAAGCATAAGGATTAAATTTCTTAACACACTTATTCACCCATCTGGAAGTTCGTTCTTCAATATCATCATCATTAAAGATAATTGCAGGAAACTTGTGAAGTGACAATACAATCATCTCAGGCCCTGAACTTCCTTTCTTCAGATACAAAAGGTCTTGATTTATTAGAGATAGTGCTGGAGCTTCAGGATCTCTTTGACAACTTTAAACTAGAGATGTAGTCTTTCGTAGATGTGGAGAGATAAGAATTTCCTTTCTACTTTCCCAAACAATGTCACTTTTCAAGAAATTCTACATCTAATCAATATGATATTGATGCTCATCTCCTGAAGTACATCTTTGTCTCAACATCTCATCAGCCATTTTCTTTAACTTTGCTTCATCAATAGTCAGTGATATTTCTTCCATAATATCTTGTGACACTTGCCTTGTTGGTATTTCATCATCATCTGAAGCATAAGAATCAGTCTAAAAATCATAATCATCAACTTGCTCTTGATTACCTGAAGTTGATGGACCTCGTTCCTCTTCATTTATTTATCCAGACGACGATTCTCTAGACATATATGCTTCAAACTCAGATGTCTTCTGCCGCTTTGCATTATTCTCCCCCTCGGGATGAGCATCATCATGAGGATCGTCCTGGTCTCTTAGGCAAACGGCAGGAGGTCTACATGTAGTTTGTGGTACCTGAAGATTCTTAAACTTCATCTAAAGTGCAAGCCATATTGCTATGTCTTGTTGTTGCAATTGAGGATTGTCTTTCATAGAGAGATATAGCTGATATTGTTATTACGGAACAGAGAGTGCTTGTGTTTGAGCTAGATGAACATGAAGGATGTGACCAGACATATAACTTCTTACTTACTCATCGACTTGAGAAGGAATGTGATTATCAATTGCTTTCTGAATTTGTGAGGAGATTTCAGCTTGTATATTCCCTCGCTCTTGTAAAATAGCTTTAGCAATCATCCGTTCCATCTCTTCTTTAGTCTTTTGTCTTTCCATAATCAGCCCTTCCACAACATACACTAGAACTTGATCTCGAACCTGCTCAGGAACTTGCTTTTTAACCTGCTCCTTAATATGCGTATCTACCATAGTGGGTAATGATTCGACCATTACTTCTTGGAGATGATCAGCAAGCGTATCGAATGACTTCCTTAACAAAAATCTCTCTTTGAGATGTCCAAACAAATATGTATAACGTCCTTGTAACTCATGAAAGAAGTTCTTATATCATTTGAACCGAGCAGGTTTGGCTTTGAATAATGATAGAAGCCGATTTGTTTTAGACAATTTGGTGTTGTGTGATCTTGATGATGATGTTGTTTGAGTATCAGTTACCGTCAATTCCTGGAGTTTCTCAGTATCCGAAGATACGAGATTAGTATGAGTCCTAGGAGATCTAATTGGTGTGGTGAATTGTGTATTCCTAGACTCCTCTACAATATTCCCTTTCTACCTTCCCTTTAGTTCATACACTTCATTAGTTATTTCCTCCTCCTCCTCATTAACATTGACAAGTATGACAACATTAGTAATTTCCACATCTTCATCATTAGTGATCTCCACCTCCGGACTTTCCTTATCACTCCTGGGCTCTAACCTAGTGCCGAGAATCTATGGTTCATCATTCCTAGGAGGTAAACTATCATCAATAACATTCTCTGATCCTTCTATCATCTTTTCAATCTCTTCAGACGCCAAGTGCTTGTTGACCATATCCATATTTTCTCTAGCTTCTTGCTCTTCTTGACTTTTGTACTCAGTAAGACTTACTTGTATTTTATCTTGTAAGATCATCTCATCTGCTTTAACAATAGTTAGCACTGGAACTGGTGGAGTTAGACGTGTAGATCTCCTTTCAGGAAGACGAAAACGAATCACAGTAGACCATTTTGAAGCACTTAACTCTGTTGCATCCATTTTAGGGTTTGGTGACCTAGGGGCACTAGGTGTCCTATGCGTTCTTTAGGTAGACTCAGTCAGTTGTGACTGAGTCAGAGGAACATCTAACCCAAACACCTTTGGATACATCCTATAATGCTCCGTGTGCTTCATCTCTTCAGTGATCATCCAATCTCGAATTTGCATGCCAACTTTATCTTTGTGACTTCCTGAATTAAAGATATTTTTCATTATGTCATCATCTTGGAGATTGTGATACATGTCTCGAGCACGTCTTGAGATTTCAAGAAAGATAGTCATGTAATAACTAACGATGATCTTTGAAAATCTTAGATACGGAATCGAAGATGTTGGATGATGAAGAGAATAGTAAAGTCCTTCCCATATTAGCTCCGCATAATCCACATGAATGTTATTGACAAAGCAATACATCATTTGCATTATCTGCAACAGCGGTTGATCCTATCCAGTGACACGTGTTGTCAAGCACTTGGAAAATATCTTGCATAACATTTGCCATAGTTGCAGAAGACCAGTTGTCTTAAAGCTTGACGATGTCTTCAACTCTATTATAAAGCCCAATTGTTGTTTATAGAATGGAACCATGTCCAAAAATGGTGGTGGTGGTACGAATTAATTATGATTGTTGTCATTTGCTTGTGGTAGATGAAAGATTGTTCTGAAGTCATTCAGTGTAAGAGAAAGTTCTTTCTTGTCCAGCATAAACATGAGCCTATACTTTGAACCGTCTTCCTTCAAAGTATGCCAGAACTGTGCCATACAAATCTATGGTACGGAGGAAGAAGCTGCAATGCTGAATCGTAATGGATGATTCTTGATGATGTTTGTCAGAATTTTGCTTTCCGGTGGGCATTGCACATGTTCAAGATCAACTCTCTTGTTAGCATCCATAAGATCATATCTTTTGTTTGGAGGACACAATTCATCTGGATGAACCTCAGATGCATGTTGTTATTGTGCCATGATGATTACTGAATGAATAAAATTGAGATGTTAGATAACAAACAATTCTTTTGACATTTTTGTCTTTTTCCACTCTGCCTGTTTTATATGTTCTGGCAATTCTTTTTGAACATATTTTTTTATTAGTTTCTTTCTCATGTGCTCGTTCTTGATTTTTCTAGCACATGCCATACGCTTTATTCGAATTATTCTTTTGATTTATCATTTCTGTGTGTTCTGACAATTCTTTTTCGAACACACTTTTGAATTGCTTTTTCGCGTATGGATTTAGCTCTCTCTTTCTGTTTTTAGAATATCCTCACCAGAAATTCTTTGTGACATGATACTCTTTCAAGAATGATGAAGATTTCTCTTTTGATTTTAATCAAGACTCTTTTACTAAAAATAAAGAGAAATCATTCAACTTCTTAAAATTGTTTTGTGAAAGGATATCATTTTGACACAATAACAGATTTTGAGAACTTTTTTCAGAAATCTTTTAACAAAAATTTTCTTTATAATGATAACATAGAATCATATAATCACAAACCCACAATTGAATGGATACTAAGTCACTCACTCCTCATACTGTTCATTTTGCAGAAAATGGCCAAACCCGGACATGACTTAGTCCACTTAAACAATTAAGATTTGGATTTTCAGATTCAAGTTTATAAAAAACTTTTCACTTTCACTTTTTGTCATTATTTCTAAACAATGAAGACAAACATATCTAATTCAATAATTGAATGGACACAAAGTTACTCACTCCTCATTATGTTCGTTGTAGAAAATGGCCGAAACCGGACATGACTTAGTCCACTTAAACAATTATGAATAGATATATATGACCCACATCTTAAAATTCATAGAAACTTGATTTCTCTCTCAAAATTATTTGATGTTTTCATCACACATGAGAAACTGATCTTTTTGTTCCACAGACATTCAAGCATTAATCATCATAAGCATTAATCATCAAAATTATTTCTTTCTCAAAACAACTTCACATTTCAACAAAGGCATTTTTATTAAATTTTGACTTTTTGACACCACCGAGTTTGACTTTTTGACCCTTCCGAGTTTGACTATTTGACTATTACTGAGTTTCACAAACTAGATAAACAATGATTCATTTTAACTTATGAAAAAACCAAACTCGATTCGTTTTATGTTCTATTATCATTTTTTAGGCTCCAAACAGTTAGACAAACAATCAAACTCGATAATAATCAAACTCGATCAACACCATATACTTCCGAATTTCAAATTCAACGACTAGTTAACCATTCATAAGCTATTTATCACTTATTTATCCATAAACATAGTTTCTTATCGTCCTTGATTTCAATCTTGTTGCATACACTCGATAAAACATA
>BQNB010133218.1:0-10933 GCA_026074375.1 Tanacetum coccineum
GATCGCCTACCTCAGTGTTGAATGGGAAAACTCCTTATCAACTTGTTTTTTTTTTAAAAACTTCTTTAATTCATCTCAGAACTTTTGGTTGTCTCTGTTTTGCTACAATTCTTACCAGCAATGATAAGTTTAGTAGTAGATCATAGAAGTGTGTTTTTATGGGGTATTGTAGTTACAAAAAAGGATATAAGTTGTTCAGTCTTGATAGGAAACAATTCATTTTTCAAGAGATGTAATTTTTTTTGAAAATGTGTTCATTTTAAGACCGAAGTTGGTTCTGCACCTAGTGACACTAATCTGGGTTCTACTCATATTAATTTCGTTAATGATTTTTGGAGTCAGGTTCCTGATATGTACCCTGTGATGACAATATAATTATGCAAGTTCACAGGGTGAAGGTAGCAACCACTCTCGTCCTAATAGTCCAACTTTTGACCATTTTGAAGATTCTTTGGGGCATCTTCATGGTTCTAATAGTTTTGCTGATGAGGGTGAGATGGCTGCAACCTCTGTTGAGCAACTTGATAGTTATGAGGGTATTACTTAAAATATTCAAAGTCCTAGTATTGCAGAATAAGGTTTTCAACCTTTAAGAAGGTCTGATAGAGTTTTTGTTTTACATAAGAAATACAATGATTTTGTTATGGCTTCTAAAGTTAAGTTTGGTCTTGAAAAATTTGTCAGCTATAAAAACTTAAGTTCTAAAACCTTCTGTTTTGCTAGTGAATTTAATAAAAGTATTGAACCTAAATCTTTTTGGGAAGCTAGTAAAGATCATGGAAATGAATAATGAGATGAATGCTTTATACAATAATAATACATGAAAATTACTGAGTTACATAAAGTTAGAAAGGCCATAGGAAGCAACTAAGTTTTTAAGATTAAATACAAGTATGACGGTGAAATTGAAAGATATAAAGCAAGATTGGTAGCTAAGGGTTTTAAGCAGAAGAAGGGTATTGAATTTGATGAAACTTTTTCTCCTGTTGTTAAGATTGTTACTGTTAAGTGCCTACTTAATCTTGTTGTGCAAAATAGTTGGCCTTTATTTTAGCTTGATATTAATATTGTTTTCCTTTATGGTGATCTTTCTAAAATTGTGTTTTTTATAACAATGATAATAGAGTTTGCAGACTTAAATAGTTGGTCTTTACCTGGTTGCTACTTTGAAAACAATGATAATAAGATTTGCTCCTGACTTAAGAAGTCTCTTTTCATTTAAATAAGCAACAGAGGTAGATGCTATGTTTTGAGTCTCTGCTCTGCTTGAAAATGGATTTGTTCAAAGTAAAAGTGATTATTCTCTGTTTACCGAATCTGATTCTGGTATGTTTCTTGCTTTACTTGTTTATGTGGATGACATTATCATAACTGGTAATAGCTTGGATAATATTGAAGCGTTTGATGTGTTGTTGTGTGTAGATAATATTTATTATCAAGTTTTACTATTTATATTTTGCCGACTTTACCTAAAAAACAACACTAACGGGCAATGTACCCGATCACTTGTAGGTTCGTTGGTAAGTAGGGTGTCGATCACTAAAAGCGAGTGTTAATACTCAAATCTATCAGTATTTTAGTTATCTAAGTTTGTCCTAATTTATTATATGTTATACCTAAGTTAAACCTAATAATAACGCTTAAAAGGGTTTTTTAGCTGGAGACTGGCACGAGGTTTTGTTTACCTAGACTGAGACTTGGCAATTAACAAAACAAGTTGACAATTAGTAGGAATATAGAAGCGGTCAAGCCTTAATTTAAGGAAAACGTATTTAACCATTATTATTCTAATAATAAAAACGCAGGTTTGATTATTTTAGTGCAATGAGTGCTTATCTCGAGGCGGCATATCATTCCTAAACTTAGGCGGTACTTCTTCCTAAAACCTAGATCTGGAAATTATGTCACAATTAACCACATCCGCATAAAGTACTCATAGTTAATTATAATCTATCTTAGGATACAATAATGGTGATCTTATCGAATCCTATCTCATCGAGACTTTACTAACTTACTGCTTAACGGCTCTTTATATGCTAGTATTCCACTGTCCAGATCTTTACCCAAGGAATCAAAACATCATTTATTGATCCTAGGTCACCTGCTAGTCCAACTTGTTCACTAAAACAAAGGTAAATACAAGTCAATATTTGTGATCCTATTACTCTAGATATATAAATTGCAGATATAGAGAGCTATCCCGACATCTAGCTAACGCTCTATTTGTATTCCTAGATCTAGTTGAATGATATGTTGCATACTTAAGCACGTAAACGAGTATAAATTGATAAACATATAACAAAACACAATGAAATACATTTTGGGTTGTCTCACGGCAAGCACTTTTGATTACAGAAAAGTCTTTAAGTTAGACTTGCTTCTAGCTTCACTTGGTACGTGTCACGCATCATCCTTCGTCCTTCTTTTAGAAAATATCTTGGTAGACATGAGAAACATTTTCTTCAGTTCGGACCCAAATGTCATATTTGTATTCCTTGATTGCAACATATTCCTTCACTGGTCCCAACGAATATTTAACTACCTTAAACTTCTCTGATTTAGATGTTGGTGGTTTCACATAAGGAATTCCAAGTAGCTTGCATCTTCTCTCCTTGGATCTTTCTTCATCTTCGTTAACATACTAATGAGGGTCTTTTCCAATCAAGTAGTCTTCTTAATCACCGATGTCATCATCGTCATCTCCTATAAGCTCATGTTTATCAAATCGCCCTTCATCTTTTTGTGTTTCATAATCATTATTTGTTCCTACATGATCATTAAATATCCTAGAAACATCAAGATAAGGGTTATAGTTAGAATTAGCATCGGCTCTTATGTGGTTTACACGCTCAAAATCCTCCCATTCATCAATAGGTGAATAATGGGTCCTAGCATTGTCATCTGGTTCTTTATCTACCCCTTTCGATCCTTCGAAGATGGCCTTATAATTTAAAGCTTTGTATTTCAATTCACCCTCTTCAAGATTCTCATACCATTCATAACTCTCGAAGCAAATCATGTCTCCACTCTGAATCACTTCAGGTAAATCTCCACCATTGCAATATTTTTCCATTTTCCAATTGCAAGTGGGCCACTTAGCATGTCTATTCTTGAAGCGAAACGTCTTGCAAATATGTTCAATATCGTCACTAGGTTCCATCCAAGGTCCATAATCCAACCATGACATATTAGCCACCCATGGAACGTCATTGTTCCATTCATATATCCAAGCGTCTTTATATTCATCGTAAGTCTTGAATCCTAAAATATCATTAGTGAGTACATCTACATCAATATTAACCAGATAATTAAATTTCTTGAATGCTTCACATAGAGGTGTTTCGAAGTGAAATATATCAGTATCAATCATAAAGATTTGAGCAATCTCATTTTCTTCAATCAAGTTTCCATCTCCAAGGTTAGAAAGCTCATCATCCGTTATCACCTCTTCATCATCTCCTCTTGTCCAATAAATCCATAACGCATTCTTCGTATACCAATCCATTGTCATATAATTACTAAACTTTATAGCCAGCCATTCATCGAATTGCTTTTTGTAACTCCGGATCAACCATTTAGCAATCATACTCTCTTTTACTTCATTACTCACCATCGTATGATCACCGTATTTCAAGTCTATCCATTGCTCCACAGTTACATCAATCAACCTTACCAATCTCTTATTAACGAAAATCACCGCTTCCGCATACATTTTTTCACACTCATCATAACATAATTTCCCTTCATAAACATCAAGGTTCCCATTATCTAAATCATCCATTTGTTGCTCAACACATGGGTAATAAGAAAGCTTAGGAATTTTCACCTCATAAGTAAACAAATCGTCATCCCTTCCACTTAATCGGTTAAATTCATTAAAAATCATCCCAATAGGTGTATCACAAGTACACAAATCATCATCGATTATGAGTAACCCTAGTGCTTCCGATTCTTACTTAATTACCTTCATCTTAGCTACTGAAAAGATCCAGAAACTTGTTAGTAGAATCAATTTGAAAAAAGGTATATAGAAAAATTTAAACACCAAACCCAAATGCTAAAATTTTAAGTATGCTGCTGGATCAGATGATCGATACGCCGATTAACTAAATACATCGTATTGATCTGTTGAACATAATAAGCTGTATTGGTTATGAAATGAAGATACGTCGTATTCAACTAGGTGAATACGCCGTATCAGTTATTCGACCAGAACATTAATAGAAAAGAAAAACAATGCAGAAAAACACACAAATATGCAAAATTATACAATGCAGAAAAATCAAACAAACAAACACAAAAAACACAGATGGAAGATCCCGATACCAAGACGAAGACTCAAAAATACAAAAATTAAATTACACTAATCTAAATTATGTTAAATCTAAACTAAAACACTAATAAACAAGAACTAACAAACTCACTCCCTAACAACAACGCCAAAAACTTGATGTGTCGTTGTGCGTAGGTAATATTAATTATCAAGTTTACTATTTATATTTTGCCGAATTTACCTAAAAACAACACTAACGGGCAGTGTACCCGATCACTTGTAGGTTCGTTGGTAAGTAGGGTGTCGATAACTAAGAGCGAGTGTTAATACTTAAATCTATTAGTATTTTAGTTATCTAAGTTAGTTCTAATTTATTCTATGTTATACCTAAGTTAAACCTAAACTAACGCAAAAGGGGGTTTTCAGCCTGAGAGACTAGCACGAGTTTTGGTTTACCTAGACTGAGATTGGGCAATTACCGCATACAAGTTGACAATTAGAAGATAGAGAAACGGTCAAGCCTAATGTAAGGAAAACGTATTAATCATATTTATTCTAATAAAACAGAGGTTTTAGTTTATAAGTACAATGATTGTCTTATCTCGTTGTTGATATATCATTCCTAGATTTAGGCGGTACTTCTTCCTAAAACCTAGATCTGGCATATCTTACACTTTTAAACACATCCGCATAAAATACTCATGGTTGATTATAATCTATCTTAGGAGACAATAATGGTGATCTTATCGAATCCTAGCTCATCGAGACTCTACTAACTTACTGCTTAAAGACTCTTTATATATTAGTAGTCCACTGTCCAAATCTTTACTCAAGGAATCAGAACGTCATTTGTTAATCCTAGGTCACCTGCTAGTCCAACTTGTTCACTAAACCAAAGGCAAAGACAGGTCAATATTTGTGATCCTATTACTCTAGATATATAAATTACAAATATGGATAGCTATCCTGGCATCTAGCTAACGCTATATTTGTATTTCTAGATCCATTTAAATGACAGGTCGCATACTTAAGCACGTAAACGAGTATAAATTGATAAATATAAAACAACACACAATGAATAAGATGGAATTAAAATAAACATAAACCAAACGTTGCATTATCATAAACATGGCTAATACCTAAAGGTATTAGCCAATAGCCATTGTAACTATACAAATGTCATAGATGAACGATTAAGGTAAACTAAACAATAATGAACAATACCAAAAACCGAACGCGTATTTAGAGTATAGAATTTACAAGGGTTTCCTATGGATTAAAGTGTGTTGCAAGACCTTCTTGGCTTCTCTTTTCTTCTAAAAATTGAAACTGGCGGTTAATACCTTCTTCTCAGTCTTTGATATATTTTTTGCACTTGGTTTGCACACTGAAATTCATATTTAGGGTTCGGTATTTATAGGCTCTAGAATTCGGTCGATACGCCGTGTGGAAGGAGTTCAATACGGCGTATTAGGGTTTCTTGGCGTGGTCTCCATGATTATTATATTCCAGAATATTCCATGACTTGTAATCCAATACTACATATGGACTTCTTATGGATACGACATATTAATCATTCTTCGTGGATGTTGAGTGAAGTCCAGGGTACGGATACGCCGTATCTTCCTTGATGGATATGGCGTATTTGTTGTCATAACAGTGTCTTCTTATTTCTTCGTTTAATCTCTAAAGTGCGTGCCTTTTGATTAACTTCCACTCTTTTCTTGATAATTACTGCAAATAACAAATATAAGCAATTAAGTACTAATTTATGCATAAATAATGTAACATGATCAATTTAGTTGGGATAAATGATGCTACAAAAATAGACGTTATTTGATGTCAGCAGCGTTTAAAATTTTCTTAAAAAGTAAGTTTCAAATAAAAGATTTGAGAAAGTTGAAGTATTTTTTGAGTATTGAGGTTTGACACTGATCAAGGGTTGTGCTTGGGTCAGAGAAAGTATTGTTTGGATTTATTATCTGATTTTGGTTTACTTGCATGTAAATAATTTGTTATTCCTTTTGAGCAAAACTTAAGTATTTCTAATGAACCTGTTGATAAAGATCTTGTGCTTGATAAAATTACTGAGTATCAAAAGTTGATTGGAAAACTTATTTACTTAACTCATACTAGGCCTAATATATGTGTAAAGATGTACAAAACCGTCTTAGTCATTAATCATAAGCCACTCAGGCCATCTTAAGATTGCGCTTGAAGTATTGAAGATTACTTTAAAGGTTCATCTGGAAAAGGTGTTCATATTGTCAGGTGTCCTAAAGTTTCTCTAGAAACTTTTGTGGATGCTGACTGGGCCAAATGTCTTCTTACAAGAAAATCAATTACTGGTTTTTGTTTATTCCTAAATGGTTCATTGGTTTCTTGGAAGAGCAAAAAGCAAAATACATTTTCTAAGTATAGTGCTGAAGCAAAATATAGAGCTATGGCTTCAGCAACTTCAGAAACTGTTTGGGTCTTAAAAGTTTAAAATACTTGAACTCGGGAAATTTTTTACCTGTGAATATCTTCTGTGATAGTCAAGTTGCAATTAAGATTGCAGCTAATCCTGTTTTTCCATTGAAAAGAAACTGAAAGCACTTGAAATATATCCTACATTTTGTAAGAGAAAAAGTTTTAGCTGGTGTTATTAAAACACAAAAATAAGTTCTGCAAATGGCTGATATTTTTACAAAAGGTTTAGATAAACTACAACATGAAAAACTTGTTTCAAAACTGAGATTGATTGATTGTTTCCTGGGTGAGATTAAGGGAAGATGTTGAAATAATAATCTTTTCCTGGAAAATACTAGAGGGACTAATAGTGTCATTTCTTATTTCTGTTTATGCAGCTTAAAGTTGGTTTGGCTGAGTTTTGATGCTGATGCATTCTTGAGGGGCTAATTATGTCAAGTTGGAAAGTGTCCAACTTCATTTCTATATAAGCTCAGCTTGTCAAAGGTTAGGTCATAACACCTAATCTCTTTCTCTCTCTAATACAATCAAATCCTTCTCTCTCTACTAAATTTGCTTTATATTCTAGTTATTTAGATTAAGATATGAGTTGTAACAGAATTATATTCAAGTTAGAATATAGAACCACACCTGATTAGCAGTGGTGGTTTCTGGTTGTTTTGATATATTGTGTTGTATTGTTCTTGATTTGAGAATCAAGAACCTTGGGTTTGATTTTGATAAACCTTTTTACAAAAAGCAGAAGTAAATAAACAAAAAAAAGCTTAGTTATTTTTCCCGAACGAAAGCTCGTGGCGGCGCGGTCCGACGTCTTCACAAAGGTGAGTCAAGTTGGGTTTTGCCGCAGAATTGAAAAACCTAAAAAATGACGCCAATCGCGCTAGTTAACTCTAAACCCTTTGCCAAAAAAAATAAAACCCTTCACAAAAAAAATATATGCATGTAGGGCTTTGGCTAAAATTTGCATTTTTTTCCTTTTTAAAAAAATGGACAAATGATAACTGATAGGGTTTTGACGGTGAATCTTAACTTATCCCCCGGTTCCTAAAAACAAACACACTCCGATACCAATGGTTTGATCTATAAGAATGCTCCCCTAGTGATAAAAAAAACCAAATTTTCTTGATACTATACAAGAAGCAAATTAGATAATGAAACTTTAAAGATCAAACCTACAATCGGGCTTGAGTTATATCTATACTCTAATAGTTAAAGATTATGATAATGGATGTTTTCAGATTTATTATCAATCGAGCAGTCTAAAAAATTGACAGTTTTGTATGAGCAACTATATATATTTCTAGAGATGTGAGAACACTTGGCTTTTAAAAGTTTCAAGCCTTTCTTCCTCATGTTATGTCAACTTCATATGGAAAAGATTTAGTATCATCATTTTTTAAATGTATATTAGATTTGAGTTCCACTTATCACGTCTCATTTTTGTCATAAATCATCACGTTGAATCTTGACTTTCCGAAATCAATAGTGGCCGCCAGTGTTGATTCTATACTATTATCGTGTAGGAGCTATCATGTATTGGTTTAATTGAAACACCATCTATTTTCTTCATATGATATTCAGTACATAACGAGCCTTAATATATATGGATCTTGTTTATGTTTATAAAATTTGTGATTCTCAGTATGACATCAAATTTTATGTTTCAGGTTATGTTAGATGCTATGTTTGCTTGGTAGTAATCATACGAAAGCTATTGAGAATGAAGGAGATGAGCTAGACAGTATTTTCATCATTTTCTAAATTTTCATTTTAAAAGGGAGAAATAGAAATAGGAGGGAGAATTGAAGTTACAAACTACAAGACTTGTATAAATACTCCTTCAAGATGAGTATTTATACTTATTGTTTATCCTATTCTATATTCCTAAACTTAGTCAAACATTGGTCAACTTTACTTAACTTTGATCAACATAGACTTTATTATATCATAACTACTAATAAAACTATAAACTAAGCTAAGACCAATTCATAATAATAATTAACACTTTTATCGTTTCTAACAATCTCCCCCTAAGGGTTGATTATTACAGATGCTTCATCGTCGGTAGAATTGGTCTTCCATTCACAAAAGATTACCATCTCCTCATTTGCTGTCGTGACTTAGACGCTTGGAAATTTCTCTTTTGTATGCCTTCATTATATCTTGATCTAAATCACTTAACAGTGGTGATTTCTTCAAAAATTGACTTTCAAACATTCTAAGCTTTACTTCATTCAAAACCTTTTCTAGTGTAGTATCACATAACTTGACAATCTCCACAAAGTACATGACCCTCTTCTCATCCTGACTGTTTAAGTAAATTAAGCCTATTTGTGGCTCATCTACTATTGAATACGGTGCATGTTCTTCAATACCAAGGAATGTTAATGTTGGTGCTGTTAAGTTTTCCTTCATTTGATAACTTTCTATTCCCAGCAAAAAATCATGAACCCTCTCCCAAATCACACAACTTCTGATAAACATTATCAATGAGTTCATTAGCTTGATTTTCTTATTATCAATTTCCTTGCTTCGATAGTGATAATACAAGTCTTCAATATCGTTTTTGTTCAAGTACTTGAAGTCAGCTTCAGAAAAATTATCTGGCTTATCATTGGCTCTCATCATAGGAATTTATTCCATAAAATCCAATCCATATGGTTGATCAGTGACAATTCTGACAAATTCTGTAATCCTATGATTTGAGTAATAGTCTTCTAGATTTTGTCTGACTTTTTTTTGATTTTTCTTGTATACTCTTTTATTCCATGAATCCTTCCAATGTTGAATTGATAACCGTGCATCTTCATTGTAAGTCTTGAACTCTTTTCGAACCCATTGATTTAACTTTTATTCCAGATAGGATTCTGGAAATTCTTCTGCGTGAATCTTGTGGAGTAACAAAATATACTTCCTTTCCTCGGTATTTCCATACTTTAAAAAGAATAAGTCTTTATTATACAGATACCTCAGGGGTTCATTTGGATTCCTTTGTGGTCCATAGAAAATGAGAGTTTTTGGTATTGTACGTGGGATATCTTGTTGTCTACTATCCCAAACTATCTGATTTTCCATGTAGTTTTGATTGTTCCAAATGATAGGCATATTCTTCAGCATTTCTGGAATGATTACTTAAAGAGTCTCTCAATGTAGCCTCTATTATTGCACGATCAAAGATAGTTGGAACTCGTTTGTCACCATTCTAAAACTCTGCAATCAACTTAGGTGTTTCATCTTCAGGAATCACTTCATCTTCATCAATAACATTCTCCTCTTCCCATGCATCCCATTGTTGTTGTTGACTTTGTTGTTTGGATACATATTTTATAGATTCTTTGCTTGAATGCTTTGACAAAGAACCTCTTACAGGCTTTGATCTTTTTGAACCCTTACTTCTTTTCACTCTTTTCTCCCCCTTAGGAGGAGCATCATCATCTTGATGTTCATCATGTTATGAGTGAAAATCATCTTCCCTGCAAGAAGTGTTAAAAGGAGAAGACTTTTTAAACTTACATCTCAATGTCTCCCATAATGCAATATCATCAGCTCGATCTTGAAGACTTCTTTTCAACTTCAAATACAGTTGATATTGAAGAGTAGCGGATGATTCTATTTTGGTTAATATGGTTGTGGTTGGATGAACATGAATAACATTGGATTGTACATAATTTTTGAAAAGTTCTTCGATGATTGCTGAAGCATGTGCATTAAATTCCGAAGAAACAAAAGCAGATACTTCTAATCGAAAGGCATCACGATCTTCAATGATTGTGTTAGCTATAAATGGTTTTAGGTTGGCTTCAATTAAATCATTGGTAACATTCTCATCGATGTATGGAACAACCTCATGTAAAATGTCATCAATCTTGTTATGAGTTTCCTAGAATTTTGCAGTTGTGACACACTTTTTTCCCATGTCTTGAATCATATGACCTTGACACCTGCACATCCTGCGAAGCGCACCTGGAAGATAAGAGTATTTACTGGAAATTCTTTTCTTGACTTGTGAATGTTTGGATGTTGTGGTAGTTGGGATTGAAACAGTGTAACACCCCCAAAATCTGGTCACAGCGGAATGGTAACAATGGGGTGCTACTTCATAGTCCAAACGCACAAGTCACAAAAAACGACCTTAAAAGAGACGTTTTATAAAATGTCACATTCAATTTAGTAAAAATGTCAGAGTTA
>BQNB010133219.1:0-18501 GCA_026074375.1 Tanacetum coccineum
CCAAAAGTGCTTGTTGCGTTTGAATAATGCTGGGCCAATTTAGTGCCCAATGATCTTTCACTTGGATTTGAATAGAAAATATCCTAAGTGTTAGATAACCTTTAACATTATTATGGTCACTTAATGAACAATCATTCAGTGAGTTACCTTTAAGTGCTCAATCCAAGTTTATGAGAAAGACTCAATCATTTAGTGAGGCGATACTCAGTGAATGAAGTCTCTGAACCAAAGAAGAAGGTGATGGGTTTAGTGAGTTGTGGCAATAAGCTCACTAAACCCCATACGATCTCCTCAACTTTAGAAGACACTAAAGACAAGAGTCTAAAGAATAGGCAGGATAATTTTGAATGGATAAGATCAGGTACTTATCTATCTAAAGTCAAACAATCCTGAATAGGGTATATGAACAAGGTCAATGTCATCACTGACCTTAGAAAGTGTGTTTGTCTCATTCCTAGATTAGAATGTGTAATAGAGACAAGTGTACGAATGTACTTGTCCAATCAACTTGGGGACACGCACTTATCACCCATGCGGGAATGACCTTACCTTAGCACTATAAATAAAGAAGTCTTGTAAAGGAGTACGTTAAGTTTGTGCACTCAATGTTGTATCATTCGCAAACAACATACTCCTCTAAAATAAACTAAGTCCCTGAACTAGTTTAGTTGGTTAGCATATTTGTCAACTTAGCATAATACTTTGGTTTATGCTAAGTTGTTAGTGAGGAGATCACACACACATACATTGTCATTCAATCTACATTGTTGTTCCTCAAATAATGGGGTATAATTCTTAATAAGATATATAAAGAATTAAACGTTGAAAAAGTTTTGTGTTCCTTACTTATTGTATTTATCTTTATCAAAATTGTTTTCAATACATTTACAAGTCTTGAGTTAGTTTATTATAATTTTATAGTTATTGGTGCACTAATTTAAAGGGAACAACAAGTGGTATGATAACGCTCAAAATGAGTATGTTTTTAGTAGCGTTATCCGTACTTTTGTATAAGTTATTTGGCTATTTATCTATGGTTTTGTTACTTTATTGTATCAAAGTGTGTTTGCAAGTTTATTTGTAGCCAAGTACAGGAAAAGCGAAGAAAAGAGCGAAGAAATCAAGTTTTATACAAGTACGAAGAATCCCGAATCAAGGCTAGAGATTGGAAGCATTTCAAGAGTACAATAGTCAACCATTCGAGCTTCCAAGTCCCACGGATGAGCCGAAATGAAGTATTACTGAAGTATAAAGACCCACGACCAAGCACGATTCAAATGGAGAGCTTAAACGAGAAATCGAGCGACACTCACTCGGGGATGAAGTCCCAGCCGGCCGGCTGAGACCACGAGCCGGGCGGCTCCCCCACGTCTAATATACCTTTTTTATCTTGAAGCTCCTTGAACGATCAAGAAGGATCTAGACTCCTATTTCTTGGTATCTTATGACCCTTTGGCCCTAAGGCAAGCATTGAATACTCCAAGGCCTTTCTAGTAGTATAAATAGGGTGCTTTGGCTAGTGTTTTCATCATCTAATTATCAACCATCTCTACTACTGTCTAGTATCAATCTTACTCTCTTAACAAAGCCATAAAAACCATCCTAGAATTCCAAGAAATTCCAAGGAATTTTGAAGAAGAAGGAAGCCATTTTTGAAGGTCAAGAACACCAAGTAGTCTTCAAGGCATCCAAGCCTAAATTCTTGTAATCTTTACATACTTTTTAAGAACCTTTTAATCATGTTTATGAATCCTTTACTTTCTGGAAATATGTCTTTGATTGCTATGAGTGGCTAATATCTTTATACACTTGATTAAATGATGTTTGTGGAATGATGATTTTGTTTTATGATTGTGATAACATTGTTTTCTTTCAATTTCAACTATTTCTAAGATCCATCCATGCTTATGATTCATGTGACATTGTTTTATCAACCCGGATTAATTGTTAAACATATCATACGACGAAAGGGATTTGTTAATCAATCAATTGTTTTCTTTTGTCTATGATTGGTTACCTTTTGTATTGACCATTTCTTAAGCGGTTTGTGTGACAACCGTGATTTAGCGAGGTTAGTTTAACCATTAGAGTTAACTTTCCTAGCTTTATGTGTTTTGATTATGTTGTAAGTCCCGTTTTGTGTTATATTTATATGATATATGTGTTTATTAAATGAACTTTGAGATAGAAGAAATTGAATGACTTTAGTCATTTCATTCGTATGTGATGGTGATTGCGGAAGATATGTGATTTTCATAATATTATGCGCAGTAAAATTATGAATTAGTATCATATAACTTCGCATTGAAGATTTATCTCTATGAATTGAGGTTTAATTTTTTAAATAAATTAATTTATGAAGCAATAAATAAAAATAATATTTGAGAAAAAAAATTCTTAAGGTAATAAAAGTGTTTTTTTTATTAAAGTGTGTATTTTAATTAAAGGTAAAGTAAATAGGTAAATAAATATTTTTTAATATAAAAATATAATAGGGAGAGGAGCCATCATGAATTTTATAAAAAATATGAAAGATCTTTGGTTTGATCGCATAAGTAAAAAACGGGAAGGAGTCCAAGTTGATAAGGAAACAAATCATTTTTGATATTTATCTTAAAACTAGTATAAATACTCCCTTTAAACCTAAACCCTGGATCATTATTTTTCTCTCCTCTCCCTTTGTGTCGACATTCATCAAGAACAAGAAGGAAACCATAAAAAAATATGAAAAAAATTTAGAGTTCAAGAATCGTGTCTTTTGCGGTTAAAGGTTTTCATATAACCCTTTACTTAATATTTTCTTTAATTCAATATATTATAACTTTTAAATTGATGGAATTAGGGTTTCATAAAAATACAGAAAACATGTTGGTAAGATCATCTAGAATCGTTTAGGGTATAATTATTAGCGTATGGATGTGTTTGGTTAGGGTTAAGTGTTGTTAAAACCGGAATTAAAAATGGCAGATTTTTAAGTCAACTTGTAAGTGTCATAACTTGGTCATACGGAAAGCTTTTAAAGATTTTCTTTAGCCTAAAATTAACTACAGAGAGTCTATTTTCCAACAAAATTAGTTTCGTGAATTTTCAGTGAGTGGAAGTCAGTCAAAATAATTTTACAAGATTCGTTGTCAAAACTGAGTTTTAGGGGAAGATTCTGGGTTGTGATTGTAAGGTCAAAAACCATATCAAAATGTCTTTTTAATTGATGGGATTGCTACAGTAGCAAGTTCATGATGTATATGAATTTTTAGAATTTTTGTAGATTTTTTCCAAGTGTCTGAATAGGTCTGGTGGAGTCAAACTTTTGAGTGGTCCAATCAGGTCAATTTCTGAACACTTTGCGATGTTGATTTTTTTTAAAGTAGCTAGACTTATTATTATTTTTTCTAGAAAATTTCAATAGTTATACAACTCATTGACGATGTAGGAACTGCAATATGGAAATCTAATTAGGTAATTTAGTATTTTATTAGTAATCATGAAGTGACTACAAAATTCTGCTATAATCTAAAAAACTTGAATAAATTGATTAAGGTATTTAGAGTATAAATAATGTATGAAAAGTATGGTGTAATGTTTTATAAGCAATCGTATAAGGCGAATTAGAAGTCCATCAATTATAAGGTTACATGAGCTAGGGCCGTAAAGCCTTGACCATGAGTAACCGTTAGTCGTATTGTATAGATTTTTGCTTGGATTTGTGTACACGTTCGTGAAGCTTAAGGTGAGTATTCATAGCCCCCTATATATCTATTTTCTTGGGGGTAGATTAAATGATACTAAATGGTTTTGAAATATTTTAATAGCTGTAATTAATTGTTTTACTTGGTTTTGGACATTACTTGATATTATATGGCTTATGTGTATGCATTGTTTGATCGGAGGGGTACGCCTACCCAATGTGATGTGTATTTGGATCGGAAGGGTATGCCTACCCAAATGTGATATGTCTTTTGAGACCGGAAGGGTAAGCCATAACCAACGTGATGTGATAATTGGATGGCAAGGGTACGCCTCCCCAATGTGATGAGTTTTATGGATCGGAGGGTACGCCTATCCGGATGGAAGGAGGGATAACGCTATCCCATGCTTGTGTGGTGCATTCGGGTGGAGCTTGGTTGCTTATAGTGCCAGTGCTAATCTTAGCCCGAATGTGTAGTTAATTGTGTGCTGATTTTAATTGTTGCATATGTGTATAATATTCTTGTATGTCCTAATGATTTCTGATTCGCAGCAAGAGTAAGTAATTTGTGTCAAACCTATAAATGTTACCAACATTATGTTGACAATTTAAAGTATCATTTTTAGGTGAGCATAGTGAAGTTAAGGATGTTAAGATGCGTGGCTAGAGAGACCTTAGGATTTGAATAATCGAGATGTTATGTTTGGATTTATTTTATTATGTCTATGTATTGTGTGTGCGATTAACCTCAATACAAGACCCCTCTTATGTTAGGTGCCGTCATAACACTTTGGTTTTAATTTAAAGCATTCTAGACATTCTCATTGTAGACCAAATTCATAATGTGTTTGTGATGATGCCTATCTTGTTATGCCTCGCGATTCTGCCTTGGCGGGTGTGACAAATTGGTATCAAAGCCATTGGTTATAGAGAAGTAGGTGGTTTTAACCAAGACCATAACCAAAGATCCTTTCATATAGCTACCATAATAGGTTCTATGTATTTAGCTATCTAGAGGCGTGTTTTTTTTTCTTATTATTACTAAGAGTTTACACGCCTCCGAGCTGACACGATACCAGAAGCGTCAGAATAGTGATCCAATTGAGGAGAGCCTCTCATGAACCAAAGGGGAAGTGAGAGGAGAAAGCGTAGTTAAAAGATTCGGAGGAGAAGGCGACTAGATCTCTTATGTCTGATGCCGTACAGCCGGAACCCAGTGGAGTCGAGTGACTCTTGCGAAAGCAAAGTCAAACCCAAGCGAGGCCCAGCATAAGTTTATCCCGTCTTTTACCTTGACACATTGCTATCGATGATTTCTTTTGGATATTACGTATTTTTGGCGCAACGAACCGTTCTTTTCTTTTTATCATTTTTTAATTATCTTTATATAATAAATGTTGCTTTAATGGAGCATCGTTTTTTTGTTTATAATAGAGTAGTTTAAAGATGCAATGTGGTATATGTGCATATATGTGTGTTATCATTGAGATGTGTAGTCTTGGAAGCAAGTACACGTGTGAAAGGATGCACTTATAATTATGGGTGGCCAACATAATTATAAAGGCATCACACACGTAGACTTGTGACCATGATTGCATTGGATCGATGTTTACTTGTTAGCTGGTAGTGTAAGATGTTGTATTATGTGTGGTTAGGATATGGATATTTGCGTAGTTAGTAATTTCCCTTCTATCTATCGCTTGCGGATACCTCGGATACTTGTTATTGCTACTATTATGATTTCTAACACTAAGTTTAGCATCCCTTGCTCATACCATGTTAGTACGGATGTCCTATCTTTCCTATTCGGCGTCTTGATGTATAATTGTGTTTTACGGAATTTGTTTTCTTTGGATATGGTGCGTTTAATTGTTCTTTCGTTGCATTGATACTCTAGATATTAAAATTTTTTCTTTTAAGCAATAACTGTTCCTAAACATATTAGTGCGAGGATCATTACTAACGTTCTTTATATATCCTTTGGCTTTCGAAAAATGTTGCGCGGTAACATGTTTAGTCAACCGAAAGTTTTTCTATGTTTTTTTTCTTTTGATCGTGAGTACGAATGAGTCTTCATGTTCTTCCCTTTTGGTTCGTAATGTCTTTGTATGAATTTCTCTTGTGCGTGTTCGCTTCACTGTTATTCTGACTATATGGTTCCTGGTACTTTCTTTCGCTTTCAAATAATAAAATTATGTTAGAGTCTTTACGGTATTTTACAATTCCTTTTGGTATTACGATGTTCTTTGTTTGAGTAACAATTCTATATTGATGTCGAATTATAAAAACCATTTTTAAGTATATCTTGATGGTGTTTGGGGAAAACTATTTTTGAAATGATTTTATGAATATGTTTTGACATCACTTTTATGTGAATGTCTCTTTATTTTTATGAAAACTATGTTTACAATGATTTTTATAAAACTATTTGATAACATAGTTATTGTAAATACATGTTTAAAATGATCTTTATGAATAAAATATGTTTAAAATGGTCTATACAAATAAGATACAAATTTTTTTTGTGGTTAATAAATTTTATTTCTATTATGAAAAGTAGGTTTAAAATGATTCATAGTGGTAAGATGCAATACACCATTAGATAATTATCTCTAGATTTTTATGACAACCATATTTTAAAATGAATTTTATAAAGATTATATTTAAGACGATTATTGTTATATATTTAAAATCATTTTTATAATTAAAACGACTTTCTTTATTATTTTAAATTGATTTTTATAAAAACATTATTTAGTTGGTTCTTTCGAGTAAAGTCAGTTATTGGTATAAGAATCCTATCATTTCATTTATCAATCTTGATACGTATTGTTATTCGTTATGTGTTCCTTTTGTCGTGGTACGCTTGTTGATTCTTTCGTTTGCATTTTCTATCGGTACATATATTATATCCTTTCTTTTAATGATTCTTATGACATTTGATCCGCATCTATTTGCATATGTGAAATCCCTTAGCTATTTTCTAGCCTTTGATTCAATATTCGTTTGCTACCCTATTTGATAGTTCGTAACCCTTAGGATTCGTTTGATATACGTTTTATTCGAACCAATCACTCTCCGTGGGGACACATGTGTTGTTGCAAGAAGAAGGATGGTTCAATTCAAATGAGCATAGACTAACGAGATTGGGACTAGCTGACCACAAGAATCTCCTTAGTAACAATGACTTATTCCGACCAATTGTAAGTGCCACATTATTCTCTAAGATAGATCTTCGATCTGGTTGTCATCAGCTGAGAGTGTATGAAGAAGATATTCTAAAGATGGCATTAAGAACAAGAATAAGGACACAATGATTACGGTTAAGGCTTTTGGGTTAACCAATGTACAAGCGGTTTCAGAACTTAATGACCAGGTGTGCAAATCCAGTATTTAGACATTTTGGTCATGTGTTTTATTGATGATATCTTGAGTCTACTCAAAGTCCTAAGAGGAACATGAGGTTCATTTGAAAGTTAGTGTTAGAACTGTTGAAGAAAGAGAAGTTGTTTGCCAAGTTTTCCAAGTGCGAATTCTGGCTAGAAGAAGTTCATTTTCTCAGACATGTAGTTAACAGTGAATGAATTCATGTAGACCCTAGTAAGATAGAAGCAGTAAAGAATTGGAAGGTACCTAAGACACCATCTGAGATACGATCATTCTTGAGATTGACAGGTTACTACCGACGTTTCATTGCAAATTTTTCTAAGAGGTTTGCCAAAACCCGTTACTTTACTAACTCAAAGAATAGAATATGGGTGGAGCAAGGAGTCAAGATGAAGCTTTTTATTTATTGAAGGAAAATTTGTGTAATGCACTAATATTATCATTGCTGGAAGGATCCGAAGACTTTGTAGTTTACTGCGATGCGTCGAATCAAGGATTTGGTTGTGTGTTGATGCAAAGAGGCAAGGTAATTGCATATGCATCGCGGCAACTGAAGATTCATGAGAAGAACTATACTACACATGATTTTTTTTTGGTAAAAAGGGTTCCCTGGTAAAAGTATTACTCCACAAAGATGTTTTAAGTACAAATTTGTAAGTGAAGTCTACAAAACCCAGCCCGTTACATGGGCACAAACAAGCAATATAAAAAGCTACTTCCCAAAACACTACATAAGGAGGGCATACCCTACCTATGACTAAACAAAAGGGAATTACTTCCTAACACGACTATCAACACGGATATCATAATTATCACAAAATTTCTGCGATTTTCGAGATAGATTATAAACCTGAACATCATATCCGTCATTGTAACACCCCCTTATTTGACATATAGTAGCGAAATGCTAAATAGGGGTATTACTTTCAGAATCAAACAGTCATAATCATAAGAAAATGACTCAAAAGAGACGTTTTGGAAAATTTAGTTATCATTCAATATTATTTCAGAGTTTTACAAAAGGAGGTCCCAAAATACATATGAAAACATAGAGTTTGAATGATAACAAGTTTGGACGTCCTCAAGTCCAATGCCACTCCGTGCCATAGGTTGCTCAATTACCTGAGATAAACATTCTAAAAAGAACAACACACAGTTAGTGAAAATCCACAAGGTATAAAAATTAGTGTTTTTTTAAAAAAAAAATTTTTTTAGTTGTTGAATACAGTCAATGAAATAGTAATAATTACAATGAATACAATTATCATGGTAAACAATATTATATTATTAACACTAAGCTTATGACACCGAATCCTAAGTAAATGTTATTCATAATTTGATGCCTCCAAGCGGGTGGCTTTGCCAAAACAAACCCGAGTTCCCTAAAATGAAATGCCCACAATGCCATGTAATTGTACCAGAAACTGACAGGGGAAGTTAAGGTCAATAGATCTTATTCACGGCATTCGTGGCTTACATCCAAAGTAATTAACGGTTCAGAATAGTGGAGCCTAATGGCAAATGGAGGTAACTTAGGCAATAATATATCAAGATAGCATACCATTTGGAAATAACTTTGGCATCCATGTTTTATAGCATGTATCTCCCCACGGAGTTTAGAAAACATGTAAAGGTGGGACTATGAACCCACCTTGATAAGGTAGTTGATTGAATTGAAATTTAATTCAATGGAAGTAAATAGTCCTCGTCACGCACCAGGTAATATGTCCAAGTCTTAGTTCTAGTGTTTATATTTCAAACTTATTTCAAAAGTTTAACGTAATGATTTTGGTTTATTTGTTTCGTGAAAACATCGTATCACTGTTCGGGCTATCATAATCCAGAGGTCATGTATAAAAACTTTGAGGAGCTAGACACTTTAATCTGTAAATCCAGCAACTCGTCAAAACAACCTACCCAAATGAAATCCCTCTCACATGAAACCTCCCTATAATTTATACGTTATAGTTAAAAGAGAAAGAATTTATCCTTTTTAGGTTTCTTCAAAAAGCTAGTGGATGATAAATTAAGTTAAATTATATAACATAATAATTTTATATGTTTCATCTACCACGAATGATAACGACAATTGTTCGGCTTTAAGAACAATTGAGTCTGTATCAAATTAAATATATTTTATAATTAATATAAAAATATTACATTTTATACCCTTGAGAATATGAAAATGACAATATATACCCTTTGTATATATTAATTTACACTTTTAAACCTTTAATTATATTTTTTAAATATTAAACCTTTAACTTTGGAAATTGGCAAAACATGCCCCTATGGTTTAACTTTAGAGTATTTACACTTTTGGCCCAAAAAATATATAAGTTTCAATATCTACAATATATACCCCTTTACATGGTTTGAATTGCATTTCTAGTCCATAATCCATAATCTTTGTATTTTTTATCTCGAAATCAATTTTGCAGCTTATAGCTTATACTATAAGCTAAAATAAGTAAGTTTTAATGAGCAGTAGCTTAGAAAAGAGCTTTATGAGCGTAAAAATCTAAAATGGGCACGTTTGGTTAGAACAATAAAGCAAAGGGTTAGGCTTTTAGGATTAGTTTTAAATTGCTTATAAAAGTGAATAAGATTAAGCTATTAGAATAGCTTTTAAAATCATCATTATGCTTAAGCTTATTAGGGTTTATGAAAAGGGTTTTAGGGTTTTTAAAAGCGTGTCACTTAATGTATCGATTAGGGTTTAGAGTTTTCAACATGGTTTTGTTTGATCAAATGATTATATCAAAGCTTATACATAATCTTAAACATAAAAAGAGCTTATTGAACGAGTAGAAAAGCTTACTACTACACGAAATGGATCAAAGATGGTGAAATGGGTCGAAATGGGTGAGTATGATCCGAAATTTTTAGGAGATGAATCAAGGACCTCTTTTCTTTTCTTCTATGGCTTCTACTTAGCTTAATCTTCCTTACTTCTCTTCTAGGACATGGCTAGAGCATACTTTTAAGGTAGTTTTGAGTTTGGATGGTGAATTAAGAATGTGTGCATGTATGCGTATATATATAGGGTAAAAGAAGAAGTGGTGGCCAAGTTATGTGAAATGGTGGCCAAGTTGAGTAGAGTGGTGGCCAAGGGTGTAAGAAAGAGATGGCTATGAGGCTAGAACTAGCTTAGAAAGGTGTATGGAAGGGGTTGAGGGGGTGTCGGTTTATCATTAGGAGGAGACAAAAAAAAAAGTGGGAATACTTGGTGTGCAAGTTGGCTTTAGGTGGTGACAAGTTATGGTAAAGAAGTTGTTAGCAAGGTATAGCAAGGTGGTGCAATCATGAAGAAGGTGTAAGTGCTAATTTAGAACTCCGGACGAATAGTTTAGGTGTTTCAGGTCATTTAGGGTTTCGGGTTAGGGTTTTGGATTTAGGACGAGCAATGGGCTAAAGTAGAGGGAAACTATGGTTTCAAATGTGATGCTTAAGAAGCATGTTAAGTTGTGTAGAACGGTTGTACGAAAGTGACTTAGAAAAAATGTTGAGGGAAAATGGATTATTAAAAATTATTGTGCTTAATTGACTCGTACCTAGGGCTTTAAAGAGTTGTACATTGATTTTGATGGGAAAAGATATTCAAAAGTTATGCATTGTACACTTGTACACATGTCTTGTAAGTTTGTATATTTATTTTGTATGTAAACATTACATGTAATCGGGGTTTTGATATAAACGTTTAACGTATAAAGCCGTTTTATAACAAAACGTTTTAAATAGTATGTTAAATAGATAACGTATGGTAAAGTGGAGTTTAGAACATATTGCTTGACATATTATAACGTTTACTTGATATAAACGTTGATGAAATTGGCATTGGTAGGTTGCGTGAGCTCGTTTACTTTTGTAATGTAAGTTACGTTACATTATGGATGGAATAAAGCAAAAATCTTTCCATGAAAATGGTTGCATCTAATTTAATAGATGAATAATTACACTGATGAATATTGCATTTAATTTAAAAGATGGATAATTACATAGAGGAAAATTGTGGGTTGTTATAGTCTCCCAACCGTAAAGAAATCTCGTCCCGATATTTAGTTAGATGATGGAGTGATGTTTAAAAATAGATGTGGATACTTGGCACGAATTTGACCTTTGCGTTCCCATGTAAAATTATGGGTCCCTTTTTAGAGTTTCCATCTTACTTTGACTATAAGGATGCGACTTTGTCTTAGTTGCTTGACTTCTCGATCCATGATTTCCACTGGTTCTTCCACAAAATTGAGTTTGTCATCGAGCCGAAGCTCTTTCATTAGAATGATGAGGGACTCGTCAGATAGACATTTCTTTAAATTAGAAACGTGGAAGGTACTGTGGACATTACTAAGTTCTTCAAGAAGCTCAAGTGTGTATGCCACTGGGCCGACCCTATTAAGGATCTTAATGGTCCCAATTACCGGGGGTTAACCTAACCCCTTCTCATTCCGAATCGGAAGACACCTATATTGAGGTAACACATTCAACATAACACGAACTCAAACTTGGAATTACCAAAGGCTTTCGCCTACATGCCTAACTCTTTGGCCGCTTCTTCTTAGTCAGCTGCACGCTTGTCAAGATTTTGTACTATCTTTTCGGGGTGGTTTCATGGATTATCACTGGTCCTGTGAGTATTAGACAACTCCAACTTCGGTCCCAACAGACAAGTGATCTGACACTTTTAACCATAAAGAGCCTCAAAGTGTGCTGCCTAATACTGGCATGGTGACTGTTTAATGTAGAAAATTTCTATCATGGTAATGTCTCTCCATCCTTTTTCTAAAATCTCCTAACACAGGCTCGAAGCATATCTTTGAGTGTTTGGATGGTTCTTTCACTTTGTCTGTCTGTCTCGGGATGATATGCCGTACTCATATCTAATTGAGTACCCAAAGCATTCTGCATTGACTGCCAAAATCTGGATGTGAAATGACTGTCATGATCTGATATGATGGATATCGACACTCGAGACCCATGCAGTGAAATAATTTCCTTTATATACAAACCTTGGTAAGGTATCCATACTATTTTGTTTGCTATTGGTGGGGATGAAAATGTGCTGATTTGGTAAGGCGTCTAACAATGACCCAAATTGTGTCCATGTCGCTTTTGATGTTTTGTGGGGTTAGTTTTTTGGTAACGTATCATCGTTATTCTTTCCTATTTTCCATGTAGGACCCTTTGGTTGTACAGTAAGCTGATGGCTTTGTGAAACATTCCTGTCTTAACTCTAAGCCTAGTTAAACACTTGCTAACATATTCAGCGAGGATCGCCTTCATGTTAGGCCACCAATAGAGTTTCTTTAGATCCTGATACAACTTGTCAGAACCTGGGTGGATGGAATACTTTGATTTATGGGACTGATGCATGATTCAATGTCCCCTCAAATTACAAAAGTGGGTAACCAACTTTGATTCTTGATACAACGAGTTCCATCAGGACGTACTTCAAATGCTTTGTCCATTCCTTATAGGTTCTCAGCTTTGATGTTCTCTTCCTTGATCGCCTCAGTTTGGGCTTCGAGGATTTATGATGGTAAATTTGGGTAAAGGGTCATGCAACTGCCCTAACTCGGAGTGGTTTGATTCGTTCCTTCTGGCTTAAGGCATCTGCTACAACATTTGCTTTTCCAGGATGGTAACGAATCTCACAATCATAATCTGCGAGCAATTCTAGCCAACGATGTTGTCTCATGTTCAACTCTTTCTGATCAAGGGTAGACTGAAGACTTTTATGAGCAGTGAACACAGTACACTTTGTGCCATACATATAGTGTCTCTAAATTTTAAGAGCGAACACTACTGCTCTTAATTCGAGGTCGTGTGTGGTATAGTTCTCTTCATGAGGCTTGAGTTCGGATGCATATTCAATAAACTTTTTCTCTTTTGGCATTAACACCGCTCCTAAACCTTGGAGTGATGCATCACAGTAAACGACAAAGTCATCGTTTCCTTCTGGTAATGCTAAGATTGGAGCTTCACAAAGCTTTTGTTTTAGTAGTTGGAAGGCTGACTCTTGGTCTTCTCCCCAGATACACTTCATGTTTTTCTGGGTTAATTCAGTCAAAGGCTTTGCAATCTTTGAAAAACCTTCGATGAATCTCCGATAGTAGCCGGTAAGTCCTAAGAATTGGCGTATTTCTCTAGGTGTAGTAGGAGATGCCCAAATCTTAACTGCTTCAATCTTGGCAGGGTCAACGCGAATTCCTTGACCGTCAATCACGTACCCGAGAAATTACACGATATTGATCCAGAAATCACATTTGGAGAACTTGGCATATAATTTCTCCTTTTTTAGTAATTCCAAGATTATTCTCAGGTTTTTACGCTGTTCTCTTGTTACGGGATAGAAGAGAATATCATGCGATGAATATCTATCACAAATTTTACTAAGTATGGTTTGCACACAAACGGTTCATGAGGTCCAAGAACACAGCAGGCCGCGTTTGGTTTAACCAAATGGAATCAACTTGGAATTTGTAGTTGTTTCGTACACGTTCTGGAAAGCAGTCTTGGAATAATCTTCATTCCCTGGATCTCAGTTGGTGATAACCTGACACAAGTCAATTTTGAGTAAACCTATCAAACACCTTAAGCTGGTCGAATAAATCATCGATCCTGGGTAATGGGTAACGATTCCTTACGGTGAGTTTATTCAGCTCCCGGTAATCGATACACATTCTAAAAGATCTGTCTTTCTTTTTAACAAATAAGACAGGAGCTCCCCAAGGCGAAGTACTCGGTCGGATAAAACCTCGGTCTGCTAACTCTTGTAGTTGGTCAGATAGTTCCTGCATTTCTGAAGGAGCTAATCTGTAGGGTGCTCGGGCTACTGGTGCCGCTCCTGGAATTAAATCGATTTGGAATTCTACTTGGCGAACCGGAGGAAGGCCAGGTAGATTTTCAGGAAAGACTTCTGGAAATTCTCTGACTACTGGTATATCTTCCAATCGTTTCTCGTCTGACTTCTTTTCCATTACTTGGGCTACGAAAACTTGATATCCCCTGGATATATACCTTTCGGTTTTTATACAGGATATGAGGCTTAGTCGGGTTTTACTTCGATCACCTCGTATGATCAAAGTTTCACCGTCGATGGGGATGTGGACGACTTTCTCGTCACAGATAATTCTAGCATGATACTTGGATAACCAATCCATACCAATGACGACGTCGAAACTACCGAGTTTAATCGGCATGAGATCAATTTTGAAAGGTTGGTTTAACAAAATCAGGGTGCAACCCTGGATGACGGTATTAGTGCTTACTAGGTTTCGATCGGCCATTTCAATGTCGTAAGTAGTATCTAGTGTAATTGGTGGGATATTAAGCTTAGAAGCAAGAGATAAGGATATAAAACTTTTATTGGCTCATAAATTAAATAATACTTTAGCTAGATATTGGTTTAGAAGGAACGTACCCGTGACTACGTTCGGGTCTTGGTAAGCGTTCTTGTCCCTCAGCAAGTATGCTCTTCCATGGGCATTGTTGTTTGCCTTTGGGCACTGGTTTCTGTAATGTCCTTTCTCTCCACAGGCATGACAAGTTACTGACACTGGCTGCAGGTTGCTTCCAGTGGCTGGCCCTTTGTTTCTGCAGTTCCTGGTCAGATGACCTACCTTGTTGCAAGTCTGACACTTGACAGTGCAAGGTCTTGTGTGATGCAGGGTACATTTCTTACACAGGGGAAAGCTTCTAGTATACCTACTGTTTTCAGTTAGGGCGGCAGCATAAGCCCTGACAGTTTCTTGCCTTCTATTTTGTTGTTGTTGGTGATCATTGTTGTGGTTGTTATTGTTGTTGCGGTTATTTTGGTAGTTGTTGTTGGTGAAGGTTCTTCTATCATCAAACTTTCGTTTGTGATCATTGGTTCCTTGCACAGAATTGTGCTTTGTTACTTGATCCATTAACCTCTGAGTTATGGTAATGGCTTCTTCCAAAGTTTGAGGCTTTGAAGCGGTAACATTTCCTTCGATACTTCTGGGTAATCCCCCGATGAAGACTTCCATGAGTTTCTCAGAATTTGGCACCATAGTTGGGCATAAGACTGCCAATTCCTGGAATCTTCTAACGTAAGTCTTGAGATCATGCCCTTTTACAGTTAGGTTGTAAAATTCATCTTCCATTTTCTTGACTTCAGTTCGGGGGCAATACTTCTTTATTAAGAGCGTTTTAAATTCGGACCAGGTGATCTTGTAGGCTTCCTCTATTCCAATAGGCTGGGCGAATGAATTCCACCAGGACAAAGCTTCTTCAGTCAGAGTACCAGTAGCAAATTTCACTTTGCAGTCCTCGGTACAGTTACTACGGAGAAATACCGATTCAGTTCGTTCAAACCAGCGGATGAGGCCAACAGCGCCTTCCGTACCTTTGAAATTGAAAGGTTGGCAGCTCATAAACTCTTTGTAGCTACACTTTCTTGCTACAGGAGCTTCTCTTGGTCCGGTGTTGGTATTGTCAGTATTTGCCATGGTAGCAGCTTGTGCTTCCAGAGCTGCGGAAACACTATCAGCAACTAGTTTCCTGATGGCGGCCTGAGTCATGGCTGGTGCTGCAGATGTTGATGTCCTCTTGGGAGCCATTCTATCAACATTTACAAGACAACACAGAATAAGAATTCATATAATGATAGTCATATCACAAGTCATCGTATAAAAATCAAAAATTTCATACTTAGTGATATTGAATTTATTTGACATATCATTGTATGGATTCTCATTTTGATGCAAGTTTTAACAAGGAAATACACATCCTTTGATATTACATTGTAGGTTATAACGGAAGATTTTGGAATCGACACACTAACAAGCATTTAACTCATTAGGTTTCTCGGGGACTGGTTTACTTCTCAGTGGTTGTGGTATGATACCGCGACCACTTAGATAACTCATTATGGATCATACCGTACATGAGTAATCGTAATACAGGACATAGGATAGACAACCACGATAAACATAAATCGGTATCATAAAACAGCGAGGTATAATAGAATCACCACTGTATTAAGTCATAAACAACTTGTCTACATATTTTACATAGTCAAAATTTGACAAGTGTCATTATTTATGCCACACATCCAGTGGTTGGGCTACATTTTCTCGCTACAGGAGCTTCTCTGTCTCCGGTGTTCCTATTTGTATTATCAGCATTTGCCATGGTAACAGCTTGTGCTTCCAGAGCTGCGGCAACACTATCAGCAACTAGTTTCCTGATGGCGGCCTGAGTCATGGCTGGTGCTGCAGATGTTGATGTCCTCTTGGGAGCCATTCTATCAACATTTACAAGACAACACAAAGTAAGAATCATATCATAAGTCATTTGTACAATGTATAGAAATTTTGACAATGGCTTATTTGATACAAGTTCTAACAAAGAAATACACATTCTTTGATATTACGTTGCAGAATATAGTAGAAAATTTTGGAATGGATATCTAACACATTAGGTTTCTCGAGGATTGGTTTACTTCCTAGTGGTTTCATATCGTGACCACTTAGATAACTTATCTGGAAATCTTAGATTCTAAATTTTTTATGCTCAATGTCTTGATCATTAATTATATTCATGATATCGAGGTACAAAGGTTTGAGAAAACCGGATGGTAAGAGAATTATAGTAATCCCGGATAAAGATATGAGTCATCATACTATAGAATATAGGATAGACAACCATGACATACATAAATCGGTATCATAAACAGCGAAGTATAATGGAATCACCACTGTATTAAGTCATAAACAACTTTTACATATTTTACATAGTTAAAATTTGACAAGTGTCATTATTTATGCCACACATCCAGTGGTTAGATTCTAACAAAGACTGTAAATGATAAAGATCTAATCTAGTAGTCTAATGGTCCTCCCTTGTGGTTCTTGAGCTCTTGGATTTTGTTCAGAAGACTCTTCATATCTGATCCGTGGCGAATCTGGATATCCTCGATGAGTATCTCTAAAGTAGAAGTCCTGACGCGAGCAAGAACAATCTCGTCGTCATTCCTTATTTGTTCTCTTTGAAATCCAGAAATCTGGGTACGAGCTTCTTGAAGTTCAGTTTCTAGTTGATAAAAATCTTGTTGTATGATTACTCGACCGTTACCAAGACCTTCTACCTTATCTTCATGAGTCTCACATCCTAACAACTATAGCTACACTAATCAACATTCATATATTACAAAGTATCCCTTTATACCCTATTAGACATAAATAGCCAAATTCCCTTCAATACAGAGGAATGAAGCTCAGATATTAGTAGGATGCTATGAACATACTCGTTTCATTCGTAGGAACATCTTACTAATGAAGAAAGAAATATTGAGCTCAACATTGGTTGATCTAGTTAACATCTGTATGAGGAAGCAAAACACGTAGGTGGAGAAAAGGCAGCTTTGTTGGTAGTGTAATAGGTGATTCAATACTAGTCGCATTATATGCTTGATAACTTTCAAATCTGAAATCATCGATTTATACTTTGAATCCTCATTGGCCCGCAAAGATCCATATGCAGCAAATAGAGTTTTTCTTGAATGGAGTCTTCAGCTTTGGGTTTGGGTTTGTGGGAGTGTTTCTTGCTTTTACCAAGAGCACAAGCAGAGCACAAGTGATCCTTCTGATACTTTAGTTTTGGAAGACCTCGGACAAGACCTTATTTGGTAAGAGAAGTGATATAATCAAAGTTTAAGTGAGATAATCTTCGATGCCACAACCAAGACTTAGTTTTTGAGGCCTTAGACAAGAGACATATAGGAGAGGATAGCAACAAATTTTCCATAGATAAAGTGTATAGGTTTGAAACTCTTGATCCCTTGAGTAGATCCACACCTTCTAAGAGGCTCTTGATACCAATCTGTAACACCCCCTTATTTGACATATAGCAGCGGAAGCTAATTTGGGGTATTACTTCATGAATCAACAGTCATAATCATAAAAAACGACTCAAAAGAGATGTTTTGAAAAATTTAGTTATCATTTAATAATATATCAGAGTTTTACAAAAGAGAGGTCCCAAAATACATTGAAAACATAAAGTTTGAATGATAACAAGTTTGGACGTCCTCAAGTCCAATGCCACTCCGTGCCATAGGTTGCTCAATTACCTGAGATAAACATGCTAAAAGGGTCAACACAACGATTGAGTGAAATTCACAGTGTTTGAAATATAATAGTTGAATACAAGTCAATGATAGTAATAATTGCAACGAATACAATTATCATAGAAAACAGTATTAATGCCCTAAGCTCATGCAACCAAACATTAATATCCGAAGTCAATTTAATGACTTGAAGGAACAACTGTCCTTAAGGAAAGGTAACTTGCCAAAGTCATCCTTTGTTCTTAAATATAGTATGTTTGGTTACCCCATGTACGGGTACACCAACGGGAGCCGTCACCCCCAATAGATCTATCCACAATATTCACGTTCACTC
>BQNB010133220.1:4999-18500 GCA_026074375.1 Tanacetum coccineum
GAGAAATAATAGAGTCGAGTATAAGTCATGATATTAAACGTAGAGTAGTTGGATCTCTTTCAAGCTCATAAGTATTAATTATGGTTTTTTCTCTCATTAGCTTGTTTCACTTGTATATTAATAATGTTTAATAAATATGGTTGTCCGGTTTAACTTAATTTTTAGTGACTTTCCACTAACTTAGAAGACGATGCCAATAAAATAGGTACACATCAGGATTCGGAATTTGGCATACTATATATATCATATGAATAATTGCTTTACTTACACCTTAAAAAGCCTTCGGGTATATGGTGCAAATTAAATCTCACTTGATTTATGTCTTAAAGAGTCGTAGGGTATATGACATAAGTTAAATAAGTAGCCTAATAAAATCCCAATTTCGGTTCGATGTGGACATGGCATTCGTGGGAATGATTGAATCAATGTTTAATAAATGATTTATTTGTACCTTAAAGAGATTTGGGTATATGGTTGCCAAATTAAATCTCACTTGATTTATGTCTTAAAGAGCCTTAGGGTATATGACATAAGTTAAGTTAAGTAGCCTAATAAAAGCTAAATTTCGGTCACCCAGATGTGGACCTCATCGGTTTTCAAGGATATGGATATAAGCTAATTTTTATCTTTAACCGTCCCGCTTTATTTTTGGATTTAATAAATATCAAAATAAGTCTTAAAGAGCCTTCGGGTATATGACAAAAATAAAATTTTGAGATACAAAATTAGGAATAAGGGAGGAAAAGTAATACACAATTAGTATTTTTTGGAGTTGTGTTAGTATCATGATTTGTATTTGACTTGATCTTGTTTTTAAGGTTAGTTTGGTGAAGTATAAAGGTTGGAGACGATGAATTTATTTTGTTTGTTCCATGATCCTAAGTATTATCGAAGAATAATGAAATCACAATGTTATGAAGTGTTGAAGTATGGAAAGTTATGAAAAAAAGCAAAAAAAATGGAAAAATGTTGAAAATGGAAAAACGGGGCTTTTCAGAGCTAATGTTTCTTTAATCCCTTAAGATGAATACTTAGCTACTTTTCGAGGTAATTAATCAAGGGGGATTAAGATTCTTAGTTTTCTAAAGTGTTATTTATAATATTGCGTGAGGACACGACAATAGCTTAGTATGGGGGATTTTGGTATGTGTCTAAATACACATACCTTTTACCTTGAAAAACGAACCCAAAAGACCAAAAACATAATAAAAATTGCAAATATATGCTTGTTTTTGTGTTTGTGTATGTGCAGGTACGGATATTAAAGAAATGGACAAAAGAAAAGACAAAACGGACATTAACGAGCACGAGATTGGAAAAAGCATGAAAAGCCAAAGCCGGGAATGCATTCTTTGATTTTTGAAAATTGCTAAACCCATAAAATCACCAAAATACCCTTATTGTTAAACCAATTTCATCCCAAGTCCTTAGCCTTTACACCGTTAGTCCTTGGCTAATTACATTGTTAGTCCAAGGACTAACGGCTGTTAACTTTCTATAAAACCCAACTGGCCCAACACTTAAACCATAAACCAATCCAAGCCCAACACAATTATAAAAGGCCCAAGACCCGGTCCATGTCCAATCTTATAATAGATGGGTCAACACAGGGTCAACGCCTCCAGTCAAAATTACTGTGGATCGTCTCCCACTTCCCTCCATTTTCACCTCACCTTTAACCAGGGTAAAATCCTCACTTTCACTCGCCCTCCCATCCTTCTAGATGACTAAGACTGACACTCTCTGACACCCACTAATCCACGCTGGCAATCCGTGCCAATGATTGGGGAATGGTGACGTGGCAAGAAATCAAAGGCTGAGATTGATTTTATAAAAGCACAATAGTGAATGGAAGGCTAGGATCAAAGTCTCTGAATCCTCTCACACAAGAAACACACAAGAGCTCAAGACCCTCTCTCATTCGCCTATAAATAGGGAGCAAAATCACACAGTTGAAGGCATCTAGGAGTAGGAATAGAATAGGGTAGAATAGCTTATTTCTAGCTTATTTGTCTTTTCTTAATGTAATTTTCTTTTAAAAGCCATGTAATCCTTTTCTTATTAATGAAATTGCAGTTTACTTTAAAATTGTGTTTTTACTTTTATGAGAATTTTGCTAAATATGATCATAAGCTTTAAATAAGCTCAATAAGCTCTCTTATAAGTTGCATTTGTCTCAAGCAAGCTTACAGCTCAAATAAGCTTACCTGAGCCTATTTGAGTTTGGTTATTCAGATACAAAAGGAATTGGTTAAGGTGTGTGGTTTTTAGCTCAATTTGGATGATAAGCTAGCAATGGAAGAGCTTATGGGTTGTTTACAGCTTATTCGTATAAGCTGAGCTTGTAGATTAAGCTCATCTAAGCATTTGTATTCCCTGTTTAAGCAAGGGATCAAGTAAGTTTCATTTTAACTTTTATAGCTTTAATTCTTTCCTATTGCTTAATGCTTATTGCGTATTTGCTTATTTGCTTTTGAACTATGCTTATTGTGTCTTAATATTGTTTTCAATGTCTTAATAGGTTTAGTTTAGTATTTTTCTAAGCTTTGTTTTAATTCTATCTAAAACTGTCTTTGTAATAGTTTAAAATTGCTTATTTAGGATTAGCTTATTTAAGTTGCTTTTTAGTAGTTAGAATTTGCTTAATTAGCCTTAATATATCATATGCTTAATCGGTTTTAGCATTTTGAAGCTTATTGAGATTTGCTTAAGCTTTTTAGTATGATTTTAAGTTCATAAAGGGGTGTTTGGATCTAACAGTATTAACATAAGTTCGTACTATTGAACCATTATTTTTACTTGAATCTAATTTCATAAGCTCAAACTTAGTCTTAAAGTCAGCTTAATTCAGTTTTTAGAGTTTTAAAATCAAGTTTAAGGTTTAAGCTCATCATAATTTAAATCTGTGATGGTAAATTAGATTAGATCAGCTTATTTGGTATGGTCTTTGAAATTAGTTTATAAGTATTGATTTTGTGTTGTTAATGGTATCTAAATGCTAGTTAGGAACTTAGTTAGATAAGTTTGCTTTTTATTTAGTATCTATTAGTAATTATGGTCGAGGTTGTTTCAAAGTTTATAGGTCCAATTTTTCAATGAGCTGAGTTAGATAAGTAGAATAAGTTTTAAGGTCTGAATCTAGATGTTTAAATCTCTTAGGCTTTGGAATTAATCTTTTTGGTTATTTTCACTTTTTTATCTTCATTAGCTAGTTCAATTTTGGATATGCAGTTTACTTATTTTGTTCTTCAAAAATAAAAAAATAAAATTCAGTCATGTGCTGTTTCTTTTGTCACTTTCTGGCCATTTTTCTAGCTTATTTCTTAACCAAATTTCTTAAAAGTTGTTTTTATGAGTTTATTGGAAGCCAATCTTAATCTGTTTTTGGTTTACTCTTGATTTCAAAATGCTTATTAGGACTGAAATTAAGCTCAAAGTTAGTCATTTTCTATTTTGAAACCCTTTGTTTTAGTCAGAAGTCATTTCAGCTTATAAGAGCTTTTTAGCTTAATTAGTTTGCTTAATCTTTGTTAACTTAGCTTATTGAGTTTTATTAATTGTTAGTTGTCAGTTTATTAGCTTTTTCATTAGCTTTTTTTGTTTTTTTAAATGCTAAAAGTTTAGTTAAAACTGCCATCCTTAGTGCTTAATTTTCTAGCTTATTTGAAAGTTTTGAAAAAAGTTTCTTTTGTAAAAGTTGCTTATTTCTAGCTGTTCTTTGAGTATTAGCAAAAAGTTTTCAAAAATAAAAAAAATTGCAAAAATGGGAAGCCACAGATTCGAACCTGTGACCCCCTTAGCACACACACGTCTCATGCCACACACACAAACACCACTTGCCCTGGGGTCTTTTTCAAGTTTAGTATGGTAACATTTATTTAATAAGGGTACTTGGCTAGTTTTGCTTTAAGAACTTATAAGCAGTTTTACAGCTTATCCTGTGAGCTTATTTTTGTTAGTTTTAATATGAAGAAATTTCTGTAATTTTTCTGAATTTTTAATAATTAGTTTAGTAATTTTTATGATTTAATTAGATTAAATTCGTTTTTAATTCATAATAAAAAATATAAAAGTCAAAAAAAATATAACTCTTTTTCTGAAAATTTTATTTTGTCATTTAGGATTTATAAAAATTAGATTTGAAGTTGTAGGGTTTAAATTTGCTTTAGTTGCTTAAATGTCGCGTTTTTAATTCCCGTTTACGTTTTTATGCCTACGTGTTTAATTGTCGTTACTTGCTTAGTGCATTAATTTACTTGTCATTTACATTTAGTAGGATTTATAAAACCAAATCAAAAATCTTTTAAACCATTCAAAACGCGCGATCACGAACTTAACCGATTATCAATTCGCACCTCGTCGGGATACGACTCGGGAAGGTTTTGGAATTTTACTTTGGATAAAAGTAATCTTCTAGAATCCTCTCAGATACTTATTACTATACTATTATTGACTAATCCTTATACTATATATTTTACGTATACGTGTTTGGAGAGAAATCACTTACATATATGTAAAACCAATCAAGAAGGAAATAAAAAAGGCTTACAATGTAATAGAAAGAAAGATAAAAATCAAACACAAACCTTAATAAGGGTGTGTTTGCTGCCGTGGGTTAGGAGGACCAAGATTATAAAGCCATAAAAATCCAAAAATATATTTACTTCTTATTTTTATTATTTCTTTCCTTATGTAT
Organism: Tanacetum coccineum; assembly: GCA_026074375.1. Taxonomy (NCBI): domain Eukaryota; kingdom Viridiplantae; phylum Streptophyta; class Magnoliopsida; order Asterales; family Asteraceae; genus Tanacetum; species Tanacetum coccineum. Next base: position 9,696 of record BQNB010133220.1, read on the forward strand.
TATTTTAAAAATCTAAAAATATTCTTCTTTATCCTCTTATACATTTAATTCCCATATCTTCATTCCCCCTTACCGTTTAATTTCTTCGACAATGTCCTCGGTAAAAACCAACGTGAGTGTGTGGGTGTGGACCAACCGATGTGGTGGCCTTTTATTTTATCAGTACATAGCCAGCAGTGTGGTGTTAATCTTATAAATGGAATTTGTTTAAATTGAACTTATGGAGATGGAAAGCCAGCACTTTGTTGCGGTGAGACGGCCCGTTTAAATGGTGATTTTCATTTTGCGCTCGAGAAGCTAAGAAATATCATTCGCTTATGAACCAAATCGAATCATTCGATGAATATCTCAAATCATTCGACTACCCTCCACAACCCCATACCAGACGAATTCTTTGAGTTTAAGATGGAACTATCTCATTAAGGTTACGGATTTGTCCACCTCAAGTTCGTGTTTTGTCTACAATCAGACCCGTGTTCAATCAAAACTAATACTAATAATTTTCCACAAAACTTCACCAAGTTTTCCATAACAATACCTTTGTTGTGAGAACTACGGGGGTCCTCATGCGACTTTCCAGTGTCAACCGATGAACCAAAATTTTTATAATTCTGATTCTTTCGGTTTTGACCAAATTCAACCTCCGCAGTATCCCGTCATTCATCATCCTCCTCAAGAAACGAGTAAGGAAATTTTACAAGCCAAAGAAGACCTAATGAAATCTATATAAACCTTTTTAAAGAAGTTTAATCATATATCTTTTAGAGAAACGCCAAAGGTTTTATTGCTAGCTTGGGATAATTTTTTTGAAATTCAGCATGCTCAACCAGAGGATATACAAGATTTGCTTCATAAACTTCTTAAAGATTTGCAAATTATAAGGGAGGAGCTGGCAGAATATATTGATTGTCCGAGTTGGAATTTTCCTATGATTGACGATGATGATGATGAGCATACAATTCAATATAGGTTATATCAAGAGAGATCGTTTAAAGCAATCACACCCGACTTATCAACCGAGGAGCCCGATAACTCTCTAAGTATGGGGGACGAGCATCTTGACACTATTCCGGAAACGGAATCGGACGAAGTAATAAAGTCTAGTGTTAGACCTTGCCCATCCATATTGAGTCCGAGGTATTTTTGACATTATGTGTGATGTCCTTTTTGTGAAAAAATCACTTTTGATGCCAGACTGATCTTATGGAATCTATTGCTAATCGAGATACTTTTGATGTTTATTCTCCAAGATTGACTCTCTCCTGCGAGAGTTCGCCGTTGAACTCGGCTCATATCGCTCCAATTCCACCGTAATTAATAAAGCTGGTTTTTGATCAAAAGAATCTAATCGTCTTGTATAAGCAATTGTTAAATAATTCTCCACCCGTTGACGTTTTAAACGACACTTTAAATTTTCTCTGATTCTAACGATGATTGTACATCGATGATGACGTACTTTTTATAGCGAGGACAACGATAATGTTGAGGCAATCACCTCTCCAAATCTGAGCTCGTAAGCATTATAGGAGGTGAAGAATTTTAACACTGAAGATGAAAGATGATACTGATATCTTCTAACAATCAAGGTGACGATATTCCTTCGTGAGAAATTTACTAAATATCAATCTCCTTATCTGCTAAATCGAAACTTGAAAGACAACCCAACTCTTTGATTTTGTGCATAATTCTCACTCATCATTTCCTATCCCCGTTAAGTGATATGACTTTTTTCTTGGAAAATCCGAGACATATTTCTCTTTACTGAGCTTGAGACTTTTAGATATTATATTGAAGAGAATAAATAGCGCACACCACTGTTCATGGCTGATATTACTCTTTCCCGATTATGAATTCAATTTCATTTTGAGATTGAGCCCAGATCTGGAGAATTGACTAAGTTTTTGTGGTGTGAAGATATTTCTTATAATTTGACAAGAGAACTTTAAGTGTTCATGTGCTCTAATGATTTCACCCCACCTATCATGAGGATCGCCATCATCTTTTCCTCACCATATGTTATCAGACTTTTACTTCCTTATTTTACATATCCAGTGGAATCTCCTTTTCTTTAACCTCCGGGAGCGAGGATCACTATTTATTGAGCCCGGCATCATCCGCTTTATCATTTTTCCTACTTCTTGAGCCGTGGCCATACTTTAAAGTCAAATGGAAGTTTGCTCTTCCACTTGTCCATCCCTATGTACAACTAAATGTGGGAGATCGAGTCAAGGCTATGTTGACTCGTTTACCAAAACAAAGTGCTTCATGGTTGGGCTACCCATTCTAATCTTATATTAGTATATTTATTAATAAGTGTGATGTGAGGAGGCTCGCCTCTTTCTTTCTCGTGTTTAGTGTTTTATGGTTTATGTCCAGGATTGCCTGGATTTTGAAGACTCTCGTACTCGTGGTTTTTTCCATCGACCCACTCGATCTTCATCCTTCGCATGCTTATATAGGGAAACCGATATCCTAAACATATCGACTAACATTTACTATAGCATACTTAATAAACGCTTTAGATTTATGTAAGACCCCTTTATAACAAGATTATGCATTGAAATTAGTATGGGGTATAAAACTCACATCTTAGGACAATGTGTAGTTTTAGGTAAGGGGGGGGGGAAATCTATCGGTTTTGAAATACCTGCGACCGTTGTTTCTCACGTAACCCGTTTTCCACCAAAAATATGTGATTTATGGAAAAAAAAACAAATTTAAAAAAACAGTGCATAAAAAAATGAATAAATGTTGGAATTAAAGGATGAAATAATTGTTTTAGTAACACAATAAAGGTTGAGAACGAGAAATAAATATTTGATCCAACGTTTTATACCTTAGCTTTTTCTTAAGCATATTTAAATCGAGTATGTTTGCAAGACTTATGTAGGCTTATCCATAAAAGCCTAACTTGAGTTTAATAGAGTTAAGATTGTTGCCAGTCTAAGTGACTTGTTAAAGGGCCAGTCTTAATACCGCTAGATAAGCATTCGCAATTCTCTTTCTTAGAGATTTTAAATTGCGAAGAACGAGAAATGATAGATGTCAAGTATAAGTCATGATATTAAGCTGGAATAGATGATTTTTTAGACTTATAATTATTAATAAATGGCTTCACTTCTCTCATTACTGTTTCACTTATATAATAATAATGTTTATAAAAAGGTTGTTCCTTCAATTTATTATTTTTAGTGACTTTCCACTAACTTGGAAGACGATGCCAATAAAATAGGTACACATCGGGATTCAGAATTTGGCATACTATATATATCATATGAATAATTGCTTTACTTACACCTTAAAGAGCCTTCGGGTATATGGTGTAAGTAGAGTTAATCATGAGATTACTTATGCCTTAAAGAGCCTTAGGGTATATGGCGTAAGTGATTAAATTGTTCATGCCTTAAAGAGCCTTAGGGTATAGGTGTGAATGATTGAATCAGTTTAATACATGAATTGTTTGTACCTAAAGATCCTTAGGGATATGGTGCAAATTAAATCTCAATTGATTTATGTCTTAAAGATCCTTAGTGTATAGAACATAATTGTAAGTCAATTAGCCAAAAAAGCAAATTTGGTCACCTCGATGTGGACCTCATTGGTTTTCAAGATACGGGGAAGAATCATAATTTTTAATCTTTTAACCGTCCCGCATTTTTCGGATTTATAAATAATCGAAATAAGTCTTAAAAGCCTAGGGTCTTTGACAAAATTACAATTCTACAGATACAAAATTAGGAATAAGGAGTGAAAATTAATACACAATTAGTATTTAAGAGTAGTGTTAGTATCATGACTTATATTTGACAATGATCTTATTTTTGAGCTTAGTATGGAGAAGTGAAAGTTGGGGACGATGAATTTATTTTGTTTGTTCCATGATCCTAAGTATTATCGAAGAATAATGAAATCACAATGTTATGAAGTGTTGAAGTATGGAAAGTTATGAAAAAAAGCATAAAAATAGAAAATGTTGAAAATGGAAAAACGAGGCTTTTCAAAGCTAATATTTCTTTAAATCCCTTATGATGAATACTTAGCTACTTTTCAAGGTAATTAATCAAGGGGGATTAAGATTCTTAGTTTTCTAAAGTATTATTTATAATATTGCGTAAGGACACGGCAATAGCTTAGTATGGGGGATTTTGGTATGTGTCTAAATACACATACCTTTTACCTTGAAAAACGAACCCAAAATACCAAAAACATAATAAAAATTGCAATATATTTAGTGTTTTGTGTTATGTATATGTGCAGTCATGGAAATTAAATAAAATGGACAACAGAAAAGACCAAATGAGACAATAACGAGACGAGATTGGAAAAAGCTGAAACGCCAGTGTCGGGAATGCAATTCTTGTGATTTTTGAAACTTGCTAACCCATAAAAAAAAAAAAAAAAAATCACCCAAAATACCCTTTAATTGTAAAACAATTTTCATCCACTAAGTCTTAGCCTTTACACTGTTAAGTCCTTGGCTATACATTGTTAGTACAAGACTAACTGCTGTTAACTTTCTATAAAACCCAACTGCCCAACACTTAAACAAAAACCAATCCAAGCCCGAACATAATTAATAAAAGGCCCAAGACCCAGCACATGTCAGACAAAATTACAGTGGAACGTCTCCCACTTCCCTCCATTTTCACCTCACCTTTATCCAGGGAAAAATCCCCACTTTCACACGCCTCCCCCATCCTTCTAATACTAAGACTGACACTCTCGACACCCACAAATCACCTGCAATCTGTGCCAATGATTGGGGAATGTGAGTGGCAGAAATCAAGGCTTGAGAATTAGATTTTATAAAAGCACAATAGTAATGGAAGGCTAGGATCAAAGTCTCTGAATCCTCTCACACAAGAAACACACAAGAGCAAAAGACCCTCTCTCATTCGCCTATAAATTGGGAGCAAAATCACATAGTTGAAGGCATCTAGGAGTAGGAATAGAATAGGGTAGAATAGTTTATTTCCAGCTTATTTGTCTTTTCTTAATGTAATTTTCTTTTAAAAGCCATGTAATCTTTTTATTATTAATGAAATTGCAGTTTACTTTAAATGAGTTTTTTACATTTTATTGAGAATTTTGCTAAATAAAGCGCTCATAAGCATAAATAAGTCTCATAAGCTCTCTTATAGCTGCATATGTCTTAATCAAGCTTACAACACAATAGTTACCTTAGCCTATTTGAGTTTTGGTTATTCAGATACAAAAGGAATGGTTTAAGGTGTGTAGTTTTTAGTTCAATTGATGATACGAAAGCTAGCAATTGAAGAGCTTATGGTTTGTTGTTAAAGCTTATTCGTATAAGCTTGATCTTGTATATTAAGCTCATCTGATCATTTGTAATTCCCTTTTAAGCAAGTGGATCAGTACGTTTCATTTAACTTTTATACTTTAATTCAGTCTTATAGCTTAATGCTTACTTGCATTATTTGCTTAATTGCTTTTTGAACTGTGCTTATTGTGTTTTAATATTGTTTTCAATGTCTTAACAGGTTTAGTTTAGTATTTGTTTAAGCTTTATTTTAATTCTATCTAAAACTGTCTTTTGTTATAGTTTAAAACTGCTTATTTAGATTAGCTAATTTTAAGTCTGCTTTTTTAGTAGTTAAAAATTGCTTAATAGCCTTAATATATCATATGCTTAATCTGTTTTAGCATTTTGAAGCCTATTGAGATCTGCTTAAGCTTTTTAGTATGATTTTAAGTTCATAAAGGGGTGTTTGGATCTAACAGTACTAACATAAGTTAGTATTGTTGAACCATTGTTTTTACTTGAATCTAAATTCATAAGCTTCAAACTTAGTCTTAGAGTTAAGCTAATTCAGTTTTTAGAGTTTTAAAATCAAGTTTAGATTTAAGCTCATCAAAGTTTAAATCTGTGGTGTAAGTAAGATAGATCAGCTTAATATGGTAGAGGGTCTCTGAAAATAGTTAATAAGTAATGAATTTTGTGTTGTTAATGGTATCTAAATGCAGTAGAAACTAGTTAGATAAGTTTGCTTTTATTTGGTAGCTATTAGTCATTATCTGTCAGAGGTTTTTTCAAAGTTTATAGGTCTAATTTTTCATGAGCCGAGTTAGATAAGCTAAAATAAGTTTTAAGGTCAGAATCTAAGAGTTTAAACTCTTAGGCTTTGGAATTAATCTATTTTAGCTTATTTTCACTTTTAAACTTCTTTAGCTAGTTCAAATTTGGATCTGCATTTGCTTATTTTGTCTTCCAAAAATCAAAAAAAAAAATCAACATGTGCTGTTTCTTCTGTCACTTTTTCTGGCCATTTTTCTAGCTTATTTCTTAGTCAAATTCCCTTAAAGTTGTTTTTATGAGTTCATTGGATGCCAATCTTCATCTATTTTTGGTTTACTCTTGATTTCAAAATGCTTATTAGTACTGAAATTAAGCTCAAAGTTAGTCATTTTCTATTTTGAAACCCTTTGTTTTAGTTAGAAGTCATTTCAGCTTATAAGAGCTGTTTAGCTCAATTAGTTTGCTTAATCTTTTTTTAACTCAGCTTATTGAGTTTTAGTAATTGTGATTTGTCAGTTTATTAGCTTTTTCATTAGCTTATTTTGTTTTTTTAAATGCTAAAAGTTTAGTTAAAACTACCATCCTTAGTGCTTAATTTTCTAGCTTATTTGAAATTTTGAAAAGTTTTCTTTTGTAAAAGTTGCTTATTTCTAGCTGTTCTTTGAGTATTAGCCAAAAGTTTTCAAAAATAAAAAAAATTGCAAAAATGGGAAGCCACAGATTCGAACTTGTGACTCCCTTAGCACACACTGCCACACACACAAACACCACTTGCCCTGGGGTCTTTTTCAAGTTTAGTATGGTAACATTTATTTAATAAGGGTACTTGGCCAGTTTTGCTTTAAGAACTTATAAGTTGTTTAACAGCTTATCCTGTGAGCTTATTGTAAAATCTTTTTGAAGCAGTTTGTTAGTTTTAATATGAAGAAATTTCTGTAATTTTTCTGAATTTTTTGTAATTAGTTTAGTATTTTTTATGATTTAATTAGATTAAATTCGTTGTTAATTCATAATAAAAAATATAAAAGTCAAAAAAAATATAACTCTTTTTCAGAAAATTTTATTTTGTCATTTAGGATTTATAAAAATTAGATTTAAAGTTGTAGGGTTTAAATTTGCTTTAGTTGCTTAAATGTCGTGTTTTTAATTCCCGTTTACGTTTTTATGCCTACGTGTTTAATTGTCGTTACTTGCTTATAAAACTTTGAAACAACAATGGAACATAAACTTGTAAAAACATAATTTTAGAACTTAAACTCAAACTTTCATTAACTTTGAAAATGAGTACAATACTTGGAAAAATAAAAGACAATAAGCTTAAAAACATTAAGTAAAAACTGAAAACTAAACTACTTAAGCTGAAAACTAAACTAGGTGCCTTTGAAGGCTTACAATGATCCTATTTATAGAGAAAAACTAAGGTCTTGGGTTCTTTGCTTTGTGCTTCTTCAGTGGAGAGGCATAGAAGTGTGCTTTATGTGTGAGTGGGTTGCAAGAAATCACTAAGCCCTTCATTCATCATGCCCTCCAAGTCTCAATCACATGCCCTTGATTTCTTGGTTCTTTTTCTTTGCCCGAATGAGATTGTTTAGGATTGCCAACATGGATTTGGTGTTTTGTGAGGTGGGGTTGGATGGGAAAGAGACGTTTTGGGTTGAAGGGTCAAAGGAAAACGATGGATGAATAGTGGTGGGGCTTTGGCGGGAATTGAGCTATGTAAAAGATAACGGGGTTAATCCCCTGTTTTCGTTAAGTGTTTGCATCGTTAGTCCTTTTGGACTAACGGTGCAAAGGCTAAGGACTGGCACTGTTAGTCCTTTTGGACTAACGATGCAAAAGGTTAGGGACCTGTGGTGTAGTATACTAACAACAGTTATGGTCTTTGGGCTAATTGTTCATTTGGACTTTATAGTTAAAATATGGTATTGGGCCATTTCAACTAATACTTTGGTCTTCATAATGTTTAATTGGCGGACCCGGCCTATTAGATAGGTACGGGTTGGCCCATTTAACATTTCTTCGATATCGGCTTCGTCTTTGACTTTGACTTTTTGGTTGACTTTGACTTTTTCACGCTCTTTCCATTCCCGTGCTCGGTTTTGTCGGTTTTGGCTTTGTTTTTGTCCTTTAGTGAATATCCGTTACCTGCACATCATAAATAGCAAAACACACATATATTTGGTATTTTATGTCCGTTTTTGGTCATTTAGGCTCGTTTTTATAGGTAAAAGGTATGTGTAATTAAGCACATACCAAAATCCCCCATACTAAGATATTGTCGTATCCTCACGCAATGTCATAAGTAAACACTTTAGAAAACCAAGAATCTCAATCCCCCTCGACTAATTACCTCGAAAAGTAGCTAAGTGTTCATAGAAGGGAATTAAAAAAATCATTAGCTTTGAAAAGCCCCGTTTTGACCATTTTTAAATATTTATACTTATTACCACACATATTTTTGTATTTTTTTTCCTTTTTCTCATTTTTTTGTACTTTTCTTTTTAACCAACTAGAATGTCCGGACTTTCGTTATTTTCATAACCTTTAAGGTCATAGAACAAGACGCACTTTAATCCTAAAATGCCCAAAAGGATAAATTCACCGTTCTTGACTTTTCACCCGTCCCAAACTAAGCTTAAAAATGAAATCACCGCTACATACAAGCTAAGATGCTAACTCTACTCATACTTGTACCTTGCGAACCTTTCACTCCCGACAATTATTATATCTTAGGTGAATGTGCTTATTTTGAATTTCACCCATAGATC
>BQNB010133221.1:0-18500 GCA_026074375.1 Tanacetum coccineum
GAATAAGCCAAAAAATAAGCTTTTATGGGGCTGCAGAACTCAATAAGCTTATGAGCTTATTTTGCTTTCTTATTGGGGGTTTTAAGGCACAATATAAGCTACAACTATGGGAAACAAATAAATAGGGATAGGGGAGTCCTAAATAAGCCTAGTTTTCTAGAATAAGCCCTAAAATAAGCTGGAAGTGACTTAAGCTTATGAGACAGTTTTAGAAAGAAAACAGAAAAAGTGGACTTTAAGGCTAAAATAAGCTATGCTAAAGGAGGAGATAAGCTGTAAGATTATGGGGAATTAAAAGGGAACTAATAAGCTACAAGAAAAAGCAAAAATATCCTAGGGTCTAGTTATGAAATAAGCTAGAAAAGTGGTGCTAAAAATGGTGCTCAGCACCAGGGGAGGCCAACAGCAGTGAACAAGGGGCTTTTTGAGCTTATTGAAATAAGCTCTAAAGAGCTTTTGAGCCAAAACAAAGTACAAACAGAATTAAAGGGGTCTCCAATGAGCTTATTTTCAAAACTTTGGGGCTTAAGGCCTAATTAATACTGCTGATTTTGGGGCTACAAGTTGGCTGTTTTCAAATTAATGATGCATACATACACTTGACTTGGGCTTATGGTTAAATGACAGAAATAAGGGGTGGGTTTTTTTTTGCTAGAAACAACAACAACAAGCACACAAATAGGTGCTTAAGCTGCTTAAGCAGCTTGAGCCTTTAAGCTCAAGTTAGCTTATTGAAATATTGACAGAATTCAAAAGGGAACCTAAAAACCTATTTTTAAACTAAAAGTGATAATTTAAATGGCTTAATGAAGCCTACACACTCAGCCAAAGTTGGCTGAGTGAGCTTGACCCATACCAAACCCAAAATGACCCATTTTCAGGTCAATACCAAACACCCCCTTAATTCTATAAAAAACGTTTTTTAACTGATTTTAGTGAAAGGAAAGCTTAGAAATGTAATTATAAGTGGGGTTTAATCACTTTAACACACTCTTACATAAGTTTAAACAGAATTAAAAGGCTTAAATGATAGTTTGAATTTTGACAAATGCAATATCACAAAAACACTTAACTTTGATTAAAACTGAAAGTAATACAATGAAATCTTAAAAAGAACTGAGTACAATAATATTTAAAGCAAACTTAAGCAAAATTTAAACTAAGAAAGGTAAAAAACAAGATAAAAATTGGTGTGTGGTTCGGCTTGGTCTCTCTTCTTTTATAGAGGCCCTCTTCCTTCTCTTTGTCTTGGGTTGTGATTCCTGTGAGTGTGCAAAGCTTTCCCAAGTCAATCCTAGCCTTCTATTTGCCTAGTCTTCATCTTAGCCATTGATGGGTTTCGGGTTGAGTGAAATGAACTGGAAAGGGGGTATAAGGGTTAGGGTTGAGTGGGGAAAGGTGAGGGATAGCTGTAGAGGGGTACTTGGGAGGTGGTTTGGCAAGAAAACCGTGGGAAATGGGGGTTTGAGTTTTGGCGGGTACGATGGAGGGTACAGTTCTTGTTAGCAGGTTTAAACATGATCTTTGGAGAAGAGGCAATTATGGCCCCTCATGTTTCTTTCTCTTTTCACTTCCTTTTTAAGCCGATTTTAGTTATAAATAGGGTTTCAAAAGAGGCAGCTTTAGCCCTTGTGGTTTTATAACAAAAGATTAAAGAAGGTTTTGGTGAATTACAAAAGTGGTCCCTGCTGTTTTAACTTAAAAGAAATAAAGAAGGTTTAAGCAATTTGCAAAACTAGCCCTTGTGTTTTATTTTCCTATTTTTCTTAATAAAACAACTTTCAAAACTTGGCAATTTTGGCCCTTTTTCTTTATTTTTTCATTTTTAATTATAAAACAAAGTTTTAAAATTTACATTTTTGGTCCTTATGTTTTATAAAAAGGTTATTGGGCTTGGGCTTGTATTGGGCCCACTGGGTTTGGGTTTGGGCCCAATAAGGTACAGGTTTGGTTATTGGGCTTTTTCAAGCCCAATAAGGTTATGGAGTGGGTTTTGTGTGTACAATGGCTGAGATTGGCTGTAACTGGGCTAGGATTGGGCCTTCAAAGTCTTCACAGTCTTTGTCAATTGCACACAAATGGGCTGTTGTAATTGATTGAGGGCCCATTTGGTCTTCACAGTCTTCATAAATTGATTGAGGGCAGCCATTTGTTCTTCACATTCTTCATAGATATACTATTGGGCGTTCCCTCCCCATCAGATGGTTTAATATAGCATTCAATAAGTATCTTCAGTTCCGCTCCGGTTTGACTGCTGATACTTCATATTGACTCAGACTTTGGCATTTTTGGACTTTGGCCTTGATTTTGCACAGTCTTTTCCATTCCATGCTCAGTTTTGTCATTTTGGCTTGGTTTTCTGTCTTTTTGTTGATATCCACTTCCTGCACAATACAAATGCAAAACAAACATATATTTGGCAGTTTTTGTCTGTTTTTGGTCATTTAAGCTCGTTTTTAGAGGTAAAAGATATGTGTAATTAAGCACTTATCAGTATGCAATGACGTGGATTGACTTGAAGAAGAAGATGACAACTAAATATTGTCCGAGGAATGAATCAAGAAGAAGATGCAGAGTTGATGGAACCTAAAAGTAAAAGGAGCAACCGATGTGGTAGCTTACACACAACCAACGTTCCAGGAACTAAGCAATGTTGTGTGACAGGAAATGGTTCCCTGAAGAGACTGAAGAAAAATACAGGTATGGTCGATTGATTCAAGAGCCTGAATTACCTCAAGTGTGTGTGGCATCGTCAGAAGCCAAAAACCAATCGCGGAGGCCTATGAATGGCGACTGAATTGATGGATAGGAGAATTAACACTTTTGCTAAGAGACAGGCAGAAAACAAGAGGAAGTTTGAAGATACTCCTTGAAATAACCTGGATAATCTTAAATTTTACATTAATATTTAACATTTTTTTCCCCCCTTTACTCTAAAAACGAGCTTAAATGACCAAAAACAGACAAAAACTGCCAAATATATGTTTGTTTTGCATTTGTATTGTGCAGGAAGTGGATATCAACAAAAAGACAGAAAACCAAGCCAAAATGACAAAACTGAGCATGGAATGGAAAAGACTGTGCAAAATCAAGGCCAAAGTCCAAAAATGATAAAATCAGAGTCAATACTGAAGAATACTGTTGGATGCAATCTTTACCCATCTGATGGGCCGGGAAAGCCCAATAGTATGATTATGAAGACTGTGAAGACCAAATGGGCCCTCAATCAATTACAACAGCCCATTTGTGTGCAATTGACAAAACCTGTGAAGACTTTGAAGGCCCAATCCTAGCCCAGTTACAGCCAATCTCAGCCATTGTACACACAAAACCCACTCCATAACCTTATTGGGCTTAAAAAGCCCAATAACATAAGCCTAAACCTTATTGGGCCCAGACACACTCAATTGGGCCCAATACAAGCCCAATAGCCCAAAACATCTTTTTTATAAAACTCAAGGACCAAAAATATAAATTTTAAAAACTTGTTTTATAATTAAAAATGAAAAAATAAAGAAAAGGGGCCAAAAGTGCCATGTTTGAAAGATGTTTTTATAAAGAAAACAAAAGAAACCAAACACAAGGGCTGTTTTGCAATTCAGTTAAACTAAAAGCAGCAGGGACCATTTTTGTAAATTCCCAAAACCCTTATTAATTCTTTTCTTATAATACTACGGGGACCAAACATGTCACTTTCCAAACTTATTTATAACTGTTTTGGGGTTAAAAGAGAAATGAAAAGAGAAGAAAGATGGGGGGGCACTCTTGCCTCTTCCCCATACTTCTCTTTAAAACAGAACCAGCAACCCTGTACTCTCCCCCATTTCCCGCCAAACCAATACCGGGCAAGCCCCTTGTTTTCAAGCCATCCCATCCCCTCCAGGACTCCTCTCATCAATGCATAAACCTTTCCCACTTACCCTGTCCCTTTATAACTTGCCAACTTGGCAATCCCACAACCTCAACGCACATCAATGGCTGAGTATGGTTCTAAATAAAGCACAATCCCAATCCAATGGCTGGGAATTATGCAAAGGGTCTCTACACTCGCAACTAACACAAACACAAAGGCTGAAGACTTCTATATAAGAAAAGAAGACAACCCGAAGACCACTACTTTTTTTTCCCTGTTTTTTTAGTTTAAATGTTTTAAATAGGTTCTTTTTCTTTGAAGCAAGTATTGTAACTCTGTTCATTTAAAAAGTTTATGTTGTAATTTTTTCCATCTCTAATAAAAAAAGGGTTTAAACTTCAGCAATTTTAGCTTAATACAGTTGCTTATTGCTCTTCATTCAAGTTTATTCCTGCTTAATCATGTTTGTTTACACCTTACTTTTATCTGTTTTGAGCTTTCATTTGATAGATCTTTCTTAAATCTCTTATAGCTAATAAACTGTCATTAGGTTAACATAAGCCTCACTGAGAAAGTAGCTTATTTTTACTTATAAGCTATAAGTTTTATAGCTTATACAGCTCTATTAGGTCATATTAACTAGGTGTAGATAAAAAGATTTAGGAGTTTTAGCTTTTAAAAAGCTTTTAAGTGCAACAAAGTTTGACAGTTTTAGTTAAGGGAGTGTTTGGATTTAGCTGTAGTTGACTCTTAAAGTCAACTACACTCTATCAAAACTTTTCATTAGGTTGAGTTAGGCTTTAATATCAAGTTTAAAACAGTTTTTAAAAGTTAAAGTTTAGTTTGATAAAAGTTAGAAGTGTAAAAGTCATTGCCAGCACCAGGGCATTTTAGATAGTTAAGATTTGTTAGCATTAAGAGATTTATAACTAGTGAGATTTCAGCATTGTCCAAAGTAGGTTTAGATACAAAGAGTTAGTAGGTTTGAGAAGTCATTATTTGAAATTGAAGCCTGTATTTGAAGAAAAGACCAATTGCATCAGCAGCATTCTATATCAGCATTAGATTTTGGCATTTTAATTTTTGAAATTTCTCATTTCCTTTTAGAGTTTTACAAATCCTTTTAGCTAGGTTGATTAGAGTAAGCTAGGTTAGTTTATTTTCAAAATCTCAGCACCTAAGGTCCAAAAATAAGCTTGTTAGCTTATGAGAAAAAAGCTAAAAAACAGTTTCATCAAAACTTGCAATTTTTCATCTTAATTTTCTTTCAAGTTTTGTTAAGCATAGGTTAATTTTAGTTCAAATCTTCTTAATGCACATCTTAAGCTTCAATAAGCCTCTTTTAGTTTTAATTTTCATCAAGTATTAAGCCCTCAATAAGCAAAAATCCAAAAGTATAGGGAAACAAGTACTTTCTGTAACAGCAGACTAGTTGCTTATTTTTCAGCTTATTCTTTGGTCTAAAGTTGAAAGTGCTTTTGTTAAAGTTGTTAGGATTAAGCTAGTCTACAACTTTGTAGTTTTAAGTTTTTGCTAATTCTCAATTTTTCAATAAGCTAAATAAGCTGAAATCGTAGGGTCTGTTCTGTCATTGTCTAATAGTTTAAGGTTAACTGTTTTAACTATAGTGTAAAATTTCATAAGTTTGCCCGCCTACCCTATTGTTTCATTTCTTTCCATTTCTACCCTGTCTTTATTATTAAATAAAATAGAATTAATATTTTAGTTTTTAGTTTTATTAATTAGGGTTTATAATTTTAATTGAATAAATTAGGGTTCAATTAGCTTTTAAAAATTAGGGCTTTTCATTCCATTAAATTTCTGCACTCTTTTAGCATATTAAAACCATTTTTCTATATTTTTCCAGTTAAATTTGTATTTTCTAGCAATTAAAATAGATTTTAGTTATTACTTTTTCTTATAAAAATCATAAAAAATAGAAAAATAGTTGAAAAATTAAAAGTCTTTTTGCATTAATTTTCATTTTAAATCTAGTATTTTTGAAAAATAAAAGAAAAATTTTAGTGTTAATTTTTAGAAAAAGTTTATTTTTGTTAATTAATTAAATCTTAGAAAATTCATAAAAAATCCAAAAATTAATAAAAAAATATTTTTCTTTTTTATAAAATTTTCTTTTGTCATTTAGTGTCTAGGAAAAATATAAAATTTAGTGTAGGCTTAATTTTTCTTAAATTTCAGTCTTAGACCCGTTTTACCGGGTGCGTTTTACCGTTTCTTTTCGTTTTACATTCAAACGACCTCCGTTTTAGTTCTAGTTTTCTTTATTTTTCAAATTAAGTTAATTAGAATTTAATTTTGATTTTTAATTTAATTTAGCATTTATTTTCTTAATTTTTAGTATTTAGGTTTCCCGATACCTGATTCTGTTCCCCGTATTTTAGTATAGATTTAATTTTAGGATTTCCCTATAACTAATTTTGTTTCCCGTAGTTTTTAAGATCCCCATTTCCTATATCTGTTTCCCGTAGATTAAATTAGGTTTTATTTAATTAATTTTAGTTGTAATTATATCAGTGTTTCCATCATATATTCTCCATCATTCAATTTCTCATCAAACCAGGATTACTTTCAATTGCAGCCTCGTTGGGACATACGACCCGGGAATATCTCTTCCGGAATCTTTTTTATTATTGATTCTTACTTGTGTATATATATTTAATCTCTTTGTGTAGATTTTGACCTTTTGCCTTGGTCAAGGGCATTTGGTTGAGACTTGCATTTGAGTTGTATTTTATACATATACTATCAATTGACGAACCAGGGACATACGACCCGGGAATATCTCTTCCGGAATCTTTTTATCATTGATTTGATTCTTATATATTTTATTTCTAAGTAGGTCTTGACTTTTTACCTTGGTCAAGGGTGAAGAGTTTGGATTTGCCTAGTATTTTATATATATACTATTTGACGAATCAACCTTTTTCCAGACCTTTTAAATAGAAAACTCAAAAACAAGTTTTAAGTGTTCTAAATCATATTTTCGATACCTAAACCATAAAAGTCAATTTTCAGAGGAGAAGAAGAGCAGAAGAGGTCTTGCAACGTAATTAATTCCATAGGAAACAACTTGTAATCTCCTATACTCTTGTAATCGTTCAGTTTTTGGTATCATTCGTTAACTCGGTTAGTTTACCTTGGCTAAATTATTACTCTTGTATTGATTATGACGTTTGAAGGCTAATACCTTCGGGTATTAGCCATTATTATGAAGATCTGAATGTTTGGTTTGTTTATCTCGATTGCTTAATTTATCATTGATTGCTTGTTTATGTTTATCAGTTTATACTTGTTTACGTGCTTTTGTATGCGACCTATCATTCAACTGGATCTAGTGATACGGACCAAGTAATCTAGATGTCGGGATGGCTCTCCATATAGTGATTTATACATCTAGACCAACAGGATCACAAATAATGACATATCTTTGCCCTTAGATTGTGAGCTTAGTTGGACCAACATGTGACCTTGGGATCAACGAGTACGTTCTCGATTAATTGGTAAAGACTTGGTTAGTGGACTACTAGTGTATGAATTGCCATTAAGCAGTAAGTGGGTAAAGTCTCTATGAGCTAGGGTTTAACAAGATCATCATTGCTTTAATCCCTAAGATAGATTATAATCAGCAAATAAGGATGCTTTATGCAGATGCGTTTAATTGTGACAGAATTCTACGTATCTAGGTTTAAGGAAGAAGTACCGCCTTAATCTTAAGAATGATATGCCGCCTCGAGATAAGTAATCATTGCACTTAATAAACAAACCAACATTCTGATTGGATTAATAATGGTTAATACGGTTTTCTTATATTTAGCTAGACCGCTCTTTTATCTTCTGTTAATTTGCTTGCGTGTGTTTTAGTGTCTTAAGTTGATTTTAGTCATCACAAAACCCGTGCCAGTCTCTCAGGTTGAAACCCCCCTTATCCTTTAGATTTAGGATTAACATAGGTTTAGCATAGGTTTAACATAGAATAAAATTAACTTAGTTTAGATAACCAAAATATTAATAAATTGAAAGATTGTTTCTCGCTCTTAGTGATCGACACCCTACTTACCATGAAACTACCACCGATCGGGTACACTGCCCATTAAAGTGTTATTTTTGGTTAAGTCGACAAAATATAAATTTAAAACTTGAAATCATAAAATCATAAAACCACACAATGACACATCAGTGCATGAAGTTAAGATGTTATGATGCTGCACATGATGGCTTTGTCACCAACTAAAGCAGGGTATATGACACTTACGAAGGCTGTAAAGGAGGCTAGTTGGATAAATGGACTCTTGATAGAGTCAAGAGCTAAGCTAATGTCAGCAGCAATTTTTTTGCTACTGATGTCTTGTAAAAGGCGATCCCTGTTTTGAGGTTCCAGCAATGGTTGAAGTTGTTGTGTATCATAGAATACTAATATGATACTAAGGTGGAAATTGTTATATGTTAGTATGCATATTAGAGATAGTATATGGAGTAAAGAGAAAGTTTAGCCTAAGTTTAGCCCAATTAGGAGATGCTTAGGTCGGTTCTCATGTTATATATAATGCATACAGGATTGTCAAGTTTGTGTATTCGTGAGAAGGTTTTTTCTCCTTTGTTGCAGCCCGTTTCAACTCCATTAAGGGTTGGTTTTCTCCCCCCTCATTTTTATAATAAAGAGGTGAGGGGGAGGGTCATTATACATCATTCTTTTCTTACTTAATCAATAAACGTTTGGTTAAGGGTATTTGCTTGTGCAGTTTTACTATTCTGTCAACATATACGATTATGCTTGCTTGTTCATTTTCGGTTTATCATGTTATCCACTCTAGATTTCTAGGTTGTTGGTCGATAAACCAACAAAACCCCGACAAGAGAACCCGAAGTACCAAGAATCCTTTAACTGTCAACTCCTCTTGCTTATGTTACTGTTCACAAACCCGTAACAGTAACAACCTTCTTTTATCGATAAAGCAAGGGTTTTTACAAACGAGTTACTTTGCTAGATCGTGTTTTGTGTAGGTAAAATCACAAAAGGTTAAACGGTTAGCAAAGGGTTAAAAGAATGATGACGAATACCAAGTTTGACATCGAGAAATTCGATGGGAAGAATGACTTCAAGATTGTTATAGTTAGTATGCATATTAGAGATAGTATATGAAGTAAAGAGAAAGTTTAGCCCAATTAGGAGATGCTTAGGTCGGTTCTCATGCTATATATAATGCATACAGGATTGTCAAGTCTGTGTATTCGTGAGAAGGTTTTTTCTCCTTTGTTGCAGTCCGTTTCAACTCCATTAAGGGTTGGTTTTCTCCCCCCTCGTCTTTACAATAAAGAGGTAGAAGGGGAGGGTCATTGTACATCATTCTTTTCTTACTTAATCAATAAACATTTGGTTAAGGGTATTTGCTTGTGCGGTTTTACTTTTCTGTCAACATATACTATCTCTAATATGCATACTAACATATAACAAAGAAACATAAGTGCATTCCGACAAAATGTTTCACCTAAGAAATAACATCCTTCGGTAAGTATCAATGAAGCTCACCTTCATTCTGCAAACAAATCAAATTCAAATCCAACAAATGGAAGCACGACTAATAGCACCAACACTACCCCAAGCGGACTCAATTCAAGCCCCGACACCTACTCCTTCTTCAGCTCTAGGTGACCATGGAAATGATACATTTCGGACAGCTTGCTTCTGATGAAAGATGCATTTTGAATACCTTAAGAGGCACGCGAATAATACCCTTCTATGTTCCAATTATCACATTCCTTTTCTTGTTGCAAAGATGCCCGTGCCAATGGATTTTACCTTCCCTGCTTAGCTACTCGAGCTACTACTTCATACTATGCAGAAACCCTGGTCATTCAAGTATACGTTATCAATTCTAATAAATTTCAAAAATCTAACCACTTAGGCTACTAAATGGGGCCCTAGTTTATACTATAACAAAAACATGGGTGTTCTCGATGCATTATATCTTACTGGACATATGCCATGGCCTATGAACTTTACTATCCTAACAACTCAAGTTAACGGGCCTAAAAGGGTGCCATGTCGTGGTTGATACCAAGAGAAAATCAATGATGTTTATAATCGAGTGAAAGGGCAAAAAGTGTGTCGGTCGTTCGCATAAGTTAACAATACCTTCATAAATACCCATGAATTTCCCGTAGAATCGTTGGATGGGCACATTACAACCAATGTTGAAATTAATTTGTAGAATATCATATAATACATGTCATTCTCATAAATGTTTCACATTTTTTATTAAAGCTTATATGTATAGTAGTGAGCAAAATAGGAGTTGAGTCATTGACGTGCGGATGTACATTTCACTTTTAAGAAAAAAACTACTGTTACTTACTATATTTAAGCTGACCCAAACCTCCTTTGATACATTCACTTTTAAACTAAATAAAAGTGCATATTTAATAAAGCTCATAAGAAACTTTTTTCCAGATTTTAAGATTATTAAGTTGAGTTTGATAGCTTTTATAAGAAATTAGCTCAAGTTGATATACCAATAAGAAAAAAAAGAGCTTATGAGCTTTTACAATTTCAGATAAGCTCATAAGCCTGAAAATAAGCTAATTCAAACACCCCCTTAAAGCTACCTATTCACAAAAAAATGGGTCGAGATTACCATTGAAATGAAAAATGTATGAAAAAGTAAGTTATGCTCTTACATTACCATGTCTGTAAGTAAAATGCATTTATACAATAGCCTAACAGGCTAACATAAAAGAATTCTCATAGGCTCATACACCAGAAAGTCACCTCCTTACTTATTTCTTTAGTCATTAGTATAAATATAAAATATCAAAGAAACAACAAAATTTTGTTAACTAATGGCTAGAGGGATGACATAATGTATTTCATACTCAATCTTACAACATGCATGACTGTTAAAGTGTTAATCGATGGTTATACAAAATGCATTGTAATATTTAGTTAAATTTCAAACAATAAGCTTAAAGTCCAAAAGTAGATGTTTTCAAACAATAAGCATGACTGTTAAAGTGGATGTTTTAATCGAGATAGCATCTTTGGTACCATTTAAGTTTTATGTCATCTTAAACTTTCATTGTGGAAACTAAAAATGAAAAGAAATAAAATCTCAATTGTAGTTATCCCATTGTGACTTGAGAGAAAAGAGATAAACATTGACTGTGAAGACCAATAACATAGCTAAGATCACATATATTAGCAAGCTCACTCATTCATAAACTTATGGCTAGTCAAAAAGTGTTTCTCGCATGTAAAATCAGTTAATCATTTCATATACACTTGCATTTACTTCTGATTATGAATTTCACCCAAATATATGTTTTAGAAGTGCATAAAATATTACATGTCGCTTTTAAATAAAGTCGAGCGATGATGTAGCAAAATAGTTTCTCTGATAATATTTAACATCTTAGTGATGAATGAAATGAAATAAGTGTAAGCTTATTGCACCACATCTACAATTCTGTTGAAAGCTTCCCATGGGGCCATCAGTCGACCCTCATCGCCTTCTTGAAGCTTTGTAGGATCCATGTCGAACTCTGCATAAGTAGTCAAGAAAAGCTTATACTCCTCAACAGCTCTACTGAATTTAACAGAATATCATGAGCAAAATCTATCAAGATGGAAACTTGCTCTTATCCATATGGTCACACTGTGATGTGCACGATACACACCTCGATGTACACCTTTCCAAGTCTTGGGTCATCTTTTTACAATGAACTACTTCTCAAAGTCGTAGTCATCTGTTACCACCCGACTTTAGTTAAACGACAAGCATCTCTCAAAACAGCTCTTTCTCACTGAATAATCATATCTAAGATCTTTACAGATGATTGAATGAACAAATGAACAATAATCGTAGTACGCTTATTGAGCACCACATTCTGAACATATAGTCGACAGAACAACTCACTATTTGACATGCGCGGGCTGCCCACTGCGATTATGTGCACAGTAACCAGGAAGGTTTCTCACTGGCGTTATCTAGATCCTCATGGCATCACATCTCCTGAACACCTTCTTGTCTAGACCTATCTAGTGACTTTTCAGACGAGAGAGCTCAACTCCGGATTGGTGTTCTCCACTGCTAGACTCTTACATTGTTAAAGGTTGTGATTGTTGTGGGTATATTTCAGTATATATGTCGGTTCTGCACTTCTGAAGACCGACTTGTATACTGGCCGTCGTGCTACATTGTTGCGAATGATCTATCGATAATTTCTTGGGGGTGCGATAATTGTCTCTCAGTATCAGGCAGTTCAGGATATGTGTGTAAATTACAATCTCTCTATCTTATAATACGGATATCGCCGCATACTCTCACACATGCAACATCAATTGACGCACATCCTGGACTGCGACAGTTGTCCCCCCCCCACTCTCTATCTCTAACCGTGATAATAATTGAAAAAAATATACATAAAACCTGGAAGGGCATGCATTTGTATTTTTTGATTGTTGATAGTAACCGGGTGTTTGACTATTCGTATTAGAGTTGGTTCTCTAAATATTGAGAACTAAGGTCGTATAATAAGACTTAAATGTTTGCCTAAACATAATCCTCTAATTAGGACCAAATAATCAGTTTGATAGCAACTAAAACCTGAATCCTTTTTAACAACAGGATGACTCCTTTTTGGCAATTTTAGCTATAATTCTTTTCTTCTTTAAAAATTTAAACTTACACACACTCAATAATCTGATTATCTAGTTGTGAAATAGTATAATCACATCCAAACAACAATTTTACAACCCGTTCTATTACACCTAATTATCTAGTGCAAATCGCATAATTAATTTTAAAAACCAACATCCAAACATCCCCTTATGTCTAGAAGTAGCGAAAGTTGATCAGTAGTAGTCCAGTAGAATTGTCACAACTACATATGAAATTTAGAGATCAAAACTAATACCTTTGAACAAAATATTCCAACTTACATACCTGACGTCAATGTACTTTCAGGTAACTCTCATGGATTAAAGAAAACATCATCAGTCTTATCAAGCGTCTCAGTTAAAGTTGCAGTTATTAGCAGCTAAGGATTATAAAGTTCCTAAAGCTCCATCATTTGTTGTTCAAAGAAACAAAAAAATAACAGTATCAGAGCGCTGATAACAAAGATAAAAAAATAGTAGCATTTATATGTCCTGATTATACCTTACCCCTAGATTTGTTATCAAGTTCCATGCGCTCTATTTATTCTATAATTGCCTGGATCAATATTCAATGAAACATAATCACATTAAGTTCAATATTCAGGAATATAACATCTTGAATTAGGCATAATCTCTAAAATTAACTATTATATAAAAGAACTTGAGAACCTACAACGCATGTTTTTCTATAGCTATTTCAAATTCATTATCAAATTACACCGTTTCATATACCTTACTTTTAATCTAATGCTTACTCTAAAAAAATGTTTGCCTTCTAATTTCAAAGCTTTTAAGCAAGTCGAGAAGATCATGTCTGCCAAATAACATATGAACAGACTTTCGTGAACCAGTTTCTAACGCTTGTCATTCTATAACCAATTTCCACTTGTTGAGCATTTGACTTTATCCATTGCCTCACCGTCCTTGCCCGTTGCATTCATTTTCACAAGGTGTTTGAGCCCTTGAACCCTTAAACTTAATACACGTCCACAAATGTTTTTACTTCCCCATTCATAAAAAACTTGCCTAACATGCTCTTTACTTGCCAAACAAAAAAGTCAAGTAAACAACTCATAATTTTTATAATTTCTTAAACTTGAAGTTTCTCATTTATATGAAAAGTGCACCTTCTCTAGAAGTTTATAAAGTAACGGTTAAAATTTGTTGAGAAACTTGTATCATGGCTTTGCTTGCACGGGGACTCGCAAAAGCAACTTCCTTGAGCATTGGATGCATATATTCATTTATTTTCGTTGCCTGAATCAACATGTGTTACATTGAGCAAAGCTCTCTGCATACCTCTTTTGAAGGGCAAGCGAAAAACCCGTTACAGATGCAAAAAATGGTACATTAAACCAATACGGGATATTGATTATTTACAAACTTGTGATAAGATTTCAATGATTTTTCAAAAAATTGATTCATAAAAACAGGAAAATCATCGCAAAAGATGATTAACCGTTTAAACTATAAAATTAAGAACATTGAATTAAAATTCTTACTACTTCATAAATAAACACAAACAAAATAATAGCACTATTAAATAATTCCAATATAATTATTAAAATTAACATAAAAACTCACCACTCGCTTTTCAAAATGAAAAGAACCACACCATAAAAGAGACCTTTAGACCAATAAGGTCACACCTTGTTGTTAAGAGTGTGTATCATTCTCCTACAATCAGACCGACCTACAAAACATTATAAACTAATAAGAAAACACAATTAGAGACAATGTAACGGTTGGAGGTACAAAATTGAATGGTGAAGATGCAAATAAAACATATAAAATCTCACATACTTGTATTTTAGTAAAAGTAGCCAGAGGATCTGCATAAGATGTAGAGCATGTTGATGCGTATTTTTCTTTAAATATATTTTTACCAAGTTTTAAATTTATAAAACTCGATTACCAATACACGCACTAACGGGCAGAGAACCCGGTCGTATATAGTGCAGTAGCTTGGTAAATCCGAGGTCGTCCTAAGAGCTAAGATTTATAGTTCTGATTTGATTGTTGTCAGGATTGAAAATGGTTTTAAGATTGATTTTAAGAATTACAAAAAAATAAATGCAATAAACTAAATAGATAGAAGATATCAAGGAGAAAGGCGTGCTAACCTAACCATCTCATTACCAATGCTATGATTACATTTTCCTGTGCAATGTTCAATTATAAGTTCCATTAGATGTTCTAAAGTCGACGGACCCGAATTTTCATTTAAGGTCTGTTCTATGCTTACTCTACGATCCCACATTCCCCTACGATAACACGAGCAGGGCATCCAAGCTTGCAGTGGTTAAACCCCAACTACCCTTAAGACCAATCTATAATCTAAACCGATTATTAACCCTTTCTGAAAGAGTTCCCATGCTTTTTAAGTATTTAATGTGATGAAGGCGGTAATCTGGTTAATTCCTACACTAGAGATAGATGTCAAGCTACCCTAGTACCCCACCAATCCCAGGTTCAACATGATAAGTCTAATATCAGGATTAATAAAATCTAAGCCACCCTCTATACTACCAAAACATAAGGATCAATGAAAGGCTATAAGGATATCTAACAGAACCATAATTGAACAGGAAATCATAATCATAACAACAACAACTACATGGTTAGGCCAGCACTAGGAGTGCTTAGCCGCTCATAATAACAGCAATGCAAGAATTAATGAATAAAGACATAGATTGAATCATCATAATTATTAGAAAGAATGAAATGAATGATTAAATGCAATAAGTATGCTAGTGGCTTCTCCTTTGGACCTTTAGATGAAATGCTTCGAACCTTAGGGGTTTGGTTCACCCCTTAGAACTGTATGTGAAGTGGTGGTGGTGAGTGATGCTAAATGAGCCGGATGAGGGCTCAATTTATAGGCTTCGAAAGTTTTATGGCGTAACCCTTATGGGATGTTACGCCGTAATCTTGCTACGTAATCAACCAATCTTCAAGGCATAAAAAGATGTTACGGCATAACCCTGTCGCATATGTTACGTTGTAACGCTGAGTCAGATACATCATCTCTTGTAGATTTGAATGTTGCGGCATAATCTTGGAGACTCTTTACGCCGTAAAGGGTGTGATGACTCATTTCTTTGTTGGAGTATGTTACGGCGTAATCCTTCGGGGGTGTTACGCCGTAAAGTGCCTTGGACTCTTCACTTTAGTACATTTCTTGTCCAAATCCCTTGTCTTTTGCTAAAATGCTCACTTGGTCCTTGAAGACTAATAATAAACAATTAAGTAACGTTTTCATACATTAATAACATATTTGTAAGCATTTTTATAAAGAATTTGATATTAAAATGTATCAATTATTTGATGTTATCAAATATCCCCCCACTTGACTTCTACTTGCCCTCAAGTAGAACCGTTTAGAATAATTCATAAAAAGATTTCCTCAATTTAACTTGGAGAAATGAATCTATAAACTACTTATGCTAGAAAACATCTGAGCCGAACACCTCACGAAAAGGGGATCAAAAACACTCAACTCTCATTACTAAGTGTTCAATTTCAGGGAGATCACTCAATTGCACAGTCATAGTATGTATTCTATCATAAGCTTGAAAAGTACACAAGTCTCCACCAACTAGAATTAGGGTCTAAACAGTATCCAAGGCAACATGGGTGATATTTGGTTTATATGGTGATATAAAGGGTAAGGATAGACATGGGATACACTTTAAATGGTTGCTAAGATAAAAACACGAAACAAATAGTCTAAAGGTAAACTAAGGTTATCATAACTAGCTACTGTCTATCCAAGGTCCAAAAGTCTGAGTTTGAAAACCTGATCTTTAATAATGGCCTACTAGCTCCATTCTTTATACTTGTTGAGATGGCTTGGTGCAATAATGGGCTACTAGCTCCATTTTTTTATTTTGCACCATCTTTATATTTTTTTGCACATGGGTGGCTTTTTAGTTGCACCCTCTTTTCTTCATTTTCTTCTTGATAAATATGAAAATGCTACAGGATTTTATATCTTTAATTATTGCCCCTGCAACATCTGATATTATACGCACATTCCCTACTTGAGATGAATAACGTCGAAAGTGGTGATACACGGGGGTCTTTATAGATCATAATTGATTGGTATTCCACGAATGCATACAATTCTCGTTCCCATTCCCTCGAACCATTGATTTAAATAGCCATAGATTTCAACACAAAGAATATAAAGACTGCATGGTAGGCTAAGGCGAAATGGTGTAACGAAACATATAGGGTTTAAACAGGATTGGCTGGACAAGGTGATCTAGGGGTATCTTGCACTGGTAGTGAGAGCAACTAGGGTTTTACACAGGGAGGTCGACAAGTCAGTGTGACAAGCCGATAAACACACACATATAGGCTTTTTGGGTGATTTCCTAGGATGTTGCCTTTTTGAACAGTCTATTCCAACTAACCAATTAGGTCTTAACAAGATGTACAAGCCAAGTTCAAAAGTCTACAATACTACCGACACTCTCATGTATTTGGTGGATTTTATGTATAATAGATGAAAAAGAAATATTAGGCTTAATCTCACCAAATTAATTACAATATAATAATGTACTCGGCAAAGATTTATTCTAGTTTAGTAAGAAAAACATGTCAAAATTTTAAAATTGGCACCATTTTCCAAAGAAAACTAGGAAATCGAAGGCAATTATAGGTCAAATGGTAATTCTACTCCCATCCCCCCACTTGGTTTGTACAATGTCCCTATTGTACTATTAAGGAAATGAAATAATGAAATAAGATTAGAATTATAGCAAAAGACTCCCCTGAGTGTTGTTCTCTACTCCGAGTGATAATTACAAGAGTTGACTTCTTGCAAAGTGTCTATAGAACAACCTCATTTCCCCTGAAATCACTAGACAACAAAGAGCATTAAACGTTCATGGATAACTATACACTACAATCTAACTCACTTTCATATGAATTACGGTTGCATTTAGCATATGCAACAAGCCTTTTAAACCACTTGGTAGCCTAAGTGGACGAGTGAAGTCTCGTGAGGGTTTCCAGGGAACACACCCACAAAGTTCATTTACTTGTACACGGGTTTTGAAAAGGTTTCAAACTTATTTTTTAGTTTTCAGAAAAGGTTTGCGGCGTAACCATGGTATTGGTTACGCCGTAAACATATGGATTTAAAATTTTTATATTTGAACTAAGAAGGTTACGGCGTAACAAGTACAGGACTTTATGCCGTAATAATATCTGTTACGGCGTAACCTAGGTGGTTACGCCAAGACAGAACCTTACTACCATATGAAAACGAGTCAAGGGGACTTCGAATTCCACTTTCTTATAGAGATAACCTGCAAAATACAGTTAGAAACCAAAAACCAACTAATATACAGAAAATAAAAGACGGGTTGACTTCCGACAAGCACTTTTGTTTATTACCGAGTCTTTAAGTTATACTCAAGATGCTCTACGTCTTTGCTTGGTTATTTCCTTCTTGGGCTATTTTTTTATGTAATCTGGCCCTCATTGTAGCAACATTATCCTTAGTTATTGGTATCTTCTCATCTCCTAATACCTTAACCTTTGTGTAGGTCTCTCTTAGACCAACGGTGTATCGAGTGACTTTAGCTTTCTCGATTATAATCGGGGTTGGTTCCTCATAGGTCATTCCCAACAATTTGCACCTTCTCTTGTTATAAGCTTTGTTATCCAAATCGATGAATCCGTCATATGATCTTGGTTTCAAATAATCTAGTAGCCCTTCCAAATCGTCTTCATCTTCACTAGTATTATTAAACAAATCATCATTTAATTTGTCATGAATAACCCCTAATATTGCATTTGCTTTATCTTCTCCGCATTCATCTGGGTCTTCCAAGTTTTTATCTGAATCATCATCTTTATTATCCAATCTTTCTTTCCAATGATCCTTGAGAATTCTTTCCCCGGTAATCTTGCATACTTTCCCGTATCTTATTCTCATCCAATCATTTAAACTTAGATTTT
>BQNB010133222.1:3386-15172 GCA_026074375.1 Tanacetum coccineum
CACATCAGTGATTTATATCCTAACTTGCTTATTACTAATAGTTAACTTTTAAATTTCCAACTGGTGAGATGCTTCATGTTGTAAAAGCTTTCATTGACAAGAAGTATCATCCTACTGTTATTTGCAGAGTGTTGGAAACACAAAAAGTGTCGGTCACTTCCAAGTTGTAATAGGTCTTAGCTCGTAGATTGTGTCATGTTAAGTATATAAGCTAATCCGGCCCAAGGCCCATGGGAAGCCCATCATAGCCCATGGGTCGGCCATCATGTAACTATATAAGCCCTCTCCTAGCCTTGGAGAGGGGTTGGTTGTTTCATTTTTCCCATTTTTCCACATAGTAACAACACTTCATCCATTCCATATATTTTCTCTCACTAAACATCACAACCCACATCTCTCTCTCTTGTTCTTGGTAGATCATTAGATTACATGTTTCTTCATCAATGTCATAAGTGCCTACTTTAATTGTACTTACAACCAATCATAGGCCACCCTCTAAAGAGTTTATTTACTCGAATATATGAGTACAAGCAGTTTCATCCAAACGCTGTAAACTGCTAATTTTGAGGGATAAAATGTATATCAATGTCGTAAGTACTTATTTTAATTGTACTTAAATCTTTTATGACTGATTGTTGGTTACGAGATAGAGGGTGTATGGGGATTTCTAACATCTCAAGCATAATTTAGAAAGCAAACGAGCAGATTTTCTAAGGGTGATGGGCTAGGGAGGAGAAATTGTGACCTGACAAACATCATAATACACTTGGTATATAACGATTTTTTAATGAAATCAACTGATCATCAAGTTTCATAAACATTAGGTATTTCATGAAGGTACAAATTGGATATGTTTTTTATATTTATGTTTGATTTGGCGGAATTGGGTCAGCGTGTTTATCATTGGCATGGTTTTTTTAAATAAAGCAGTCAGAGGATTGGTTGAACATTCATTACACTTTGAACATTGTTAGGCTACTGTTATTGCATCATCAGGTGGTCTTATATAATATAATAGCCATGATACCAAACTATATTAGATGTACTAGCAATCTTTAGAAGCTGGTTTCTCAATGATCAATTCCATATGAGTGGGTAGGAACAATCAATTTGGAGGTGTTTATTTAAGCTTATTTTTTGTCCCATGGCTTATTAAACTTTTGAAAAGCTAACAAGCTCATTTTTTTGAGCTTATTAGCTTATAAATTTGAGCTTAAGAGCTTGAAGCCATAGGCTCAAGTATCATGATTAGCTCAACGGCCCTAAAATTTGAGCTTATTGGCTTTATATAAGTTTATAAGCCATGATATACGAGCTTAAACAAACATCCACATACAGCACCTAAAGAAGTTAAGTTCATGAAGATATCAAGTAGTAAGCTGCCTCCATCTACGTCTCTATTAAGCGATCTTGACTGCAGCAACAAAGTGTCTTGACTCTTGACTGTCTCACTAAATTAAACTGCAATTATTAAAAGCAGTATGGGTTTGGGTAAGTGAGTAACCTCCTCCATCAACTACTCTTTATTAAAAACTGAAATATGGAATTTTGATGTTTTTCTTGGGGAAATATGGAATTGCCCCTAATTTTGATGAGGTAATTGTTACATGGAATTTAGGTTTTCGCAAGAAGTCAAATAGATACATATGTTTATTATATTTGGGTAATCATTTGACCGGCTTTCTAACTTTATTCCATATGAGAGTTATCCTTTGCATTTTGTTTCTGCATGTTACGGGAACCCTTGCTCTTTTAATGGAATTGCATATACATGTTTTCAATTTTACTTGGCGTGTGTAATTGCAAGTCTGCATGAATAGTATAATAGGTAGATAAGGATACTAATTGTTGAATTTTCAATTATGAAATTTAAGTTGATGGTTTTTGTTATCATGTTTATCACAGGTTGTTGACTAAACGACTATCGATGATATTTGGGAAGACTGCTCGTGCTTGCAACGATGATGATTGAGCTACATGTGTCAAACTAATTATTTTAGTATTTTCCATGTAGTATCCAAGTACTTATCATGTCATTTTGTTATAGTATTATGAAATATCCTAAAAGCTCAGT
The DNA here is from genome assembly GCA_026074375.1 of Tanacetum coccineum. NCBI lineage: Eukaryota > Viridiplantae > Streptophyta > Magnoliopsida > Asterales > Asteraceae > Tanacetum > Tanacetum coccineum. Next base: position 5,461 of record BQNB010133222.1, read on the forward strand.
AAATATAAGTAGTATTATTGGGTTTTCAAAAGTTTGAGCAATGACATTTACTCGCACACAAGAAAAGTCTTTAATTATATACAGAGACATTTCATTCTACCTGTGATCAAGTTATCAGTCAACTATAAAGCCAATAAAGTACGTGCTCTATATCCCAAGTTTCATAAAGCTTTAAATTTCGGTTTGTATGATTGTTAAGATTGGGTATAAGGATTAAGATCAAATGAAAAATAATATAAAATTGAAAATGATGAGAAGAAATTACAATCACATATTTGAGACGTATTCACAGGATACATGCATTTTCTTTTAAATTTTTTTCTCTCATTCAAAATATGTGGCTAAAATTTTCTCATATATTCATCTCAATTTCTTTTCTTACTATATCTTTCCCAGGGATAGAACATTAAAGTTTAATTTGTATGATTGTTGAAACTAAGTAATGTTGATCAAACTCGCCGTGTTCAAATTCACCATGATCAAATTCACGATTGTCATTTTAATTGAAAATCGGTTCATTTCTCTTCATCAATCATTTTAGCAAACAATTTCAGTAGTGATCACCAGTCAACTAACCTTGACCTTCTTTTGTGTGTTTTCATTCATTCATCACATTTCACCAAATCAATATGCAAAGTCACACCATATCCCGTAATGATGATGATGGTCACTAACAAGGCGGAGCTACTTGTGAGCCACCTGTGGCACGTGCCACATATAGTTGTGGGCGACGTAGTGTATTTTTTATGTGATTTTTTCTGGTTTCCTGATTGTGCTACATGTTTTTTGGAGAGAAAAATGTCTTAGTTTTGTTTTTGAAGAAAAAGAGTGAGATCTAGAAGATGATAAACAATAATTTGTACTATATACACTTCTAACTTGTCTTTTAGCTAACGTACGATTAAGTGGGAGGGAGGGTGTCTCAGTTTTTTTTCTATTTTATTACGAAATGAGATTATATTTTTTTATTTAAACATAATGAAAAGTACATGATTAATATTACGATAACTCAAGGTGCATTAAGCTTTATGTTAGTAAAGCAAAAAAAAAACTAATTTTACGCTAATAAATGAACAACTAAAAAATATTCGCGAAACGAAGCGAGCCGAAATCGTGCTACACACAATCTAAAATCTTGTATCCGCCACTGACACCACACATGGACCATGATCAAAACGCATGGTCATGGATCTTACTGCCACGAGTCTAATTGTCAAACAGTCGATAATGTAACACAAAATCAAGAGGTTAAAATACTAATAAAAATACCAATTTTTAAAACCATTTTCACTTAATATAGTGTCTTAAAATTTTCAAGGCCTTTACGAGGAATCTCGCTTTAAGCCCATCACATCTAATCTTGATTATTAAGGGAGTTGGCCATTGTATGTTTTGAACATGATATTACATATATTTTTTTTTTGGTAAAATGTTTTCCCGATAAATTGTATTACGCCAAAAAACGTTTAAGTACAAAAGGTGCAGGTGAAGTCCTACAACCCAGCCCGTCACATGGGCAAACAAGAACGCACTAAAGTGCAAAAACCTAACCCGACATAAGATTGCAAAAACCAAACACGACACGACATATGATATCACATATATTTTACACGACTATAATTGTGGTGTTTGACTCAAATATTGATGATCCAAAATATAGATGATCCAAAAATCCATCATGGTGTGATGTTTTTATTTCCTGAAATCCGAGCTTATTATTATAAAATGATGTTAGAGCATTAATATTATTACGCTCATGGGATTTCTAATTGATATCCTGACATAAAGTTTACTAAATATGTAGTCAGAACATAATCATTTATTAATCCTTACCACAAAACAAATAAAATACATTTTATTAGCCATATATGCAACATGTTTTTCAGTTGTTCCTCTTAATGTGATTCAGTCATCTTAGTTTACTTACTGTTTATTCGTGTTTCAGTTACTTTTTGTTAGTGCATACCATGATGACACAAAAGTCACGAGGTTCATTTGTTTTGATTACTTTGTAAACGTTTACCGTGCACTTTATGCAGTTAATCGGGTTGAGTTCAACAATGTTACACTTAAACACGTAACTGAAACATCACGTCATTCTTTTATAACTCCTCTAATATTATTCAACGCAAAGTGTGTGCATTCTCTTATAATTGTTGTATATTGAATCTTGAACATAGTTTTATAAATGTATTAATAGGTTCAAATCAGCAAGTTCGTGACATATATTTATCTACTTTTTTTTCCTTTGGGTGATGGCAGGTTAATAACATAACCAGATTGCTAAGAGAATTAGATACGAATGAAAAAGTGATTTTTTTTGTTGATGCCAGGTTGCCTAAATAACTAGGTTGCTAAGATAAGGATATATTCTCTACTTTTTTTCTTTCGCCAAAGTGATTTTTTAGGCAAAATATGACGATGACAAATATACATAGTTAAAGTAGTTGTAGCGGTCACATTCTTAAAAGCAACTAAGAGTTCCAAGTGATATTAATTTTTTTATATTTTTAAACGAGTATAAAACTTCAAATTTGAAACAAAATTATGAACGCACCTTCTTCATCGTAAGACAAACTTGGTTGAATGGGATTCAATGAAGTTGCACCAAGAAAACATCTGGTAGTTACATGAGTCCCATCTTCGTTAAATGTCATTACCTGAATACAATTATTCCTTTTTTTCATAATCACCACATGGATTCCATTTTTTTATTTCTTGATTTTGAACTATAGCATTCCAATTCTCTAAGTTAAATTGATACTCGAATCGATTAGTTCCCACTCCAGCACAAGTGTCACACCAACATCATAAGTTTCATCTTCAACATCTACAACAATTGTGTCCTCTTCATCTAAGTCAGGTAAGAATTATGCCTGTTTGAAACCGAATAAAGAATAGTCACACATAAGTAGCCAATAACATAAAACAAGTGGCGTAAAATTAGTAACATATACATGTTACCTTACAAATAAACAAAAGATAATATGTACACATACACACAGTGTATACCAACAAAAAAAATCATAATTGAAACATCTACATAACCAAAACATATTGTTATACCGAGGGAGCGTTTCTTTCAGCTTATATAGCCGGCTTATGGCTTATTTAATTTTAAGCTTATGCTTCACAAGCTCATATTTCGTGGCTTATTTCAAAACTTTCCGGCTTATATGAATTTATTATGAGATAATAAACTTATAATAAGTTTATTTTCGGCTTATAATAAGTTTATTATCTCATAATAAATTTATATAAGCCGAAAAGTTTTGAAATAAGCCACAAAATATGAGCTTGTGAAACATAAGCCCAAAATCAAATAAGCAATAAGCCGGTTATATAAGCTGAAACAAACACCCCCTGAATAATTTGTGCGACCATTGATAATGGGGGCGTCTGGTATTGTTTATTGAAACTTTTTATTGAATTTGAAACAATATTTAAGTAATCTACTTCATACTATTTATTTATAGCAAAACAGACTGCTTTGAACTTCTGACAACGTATATGTATTTCAAAGGGTGTTCGAGATTAATTAAGTACACAAATTATATGATCCAAGTAATTGAAATAACCTCTTTCAAAGATTCAATATGAGGTAATCAACTACAAAGTTGAAGCAAAGCAGAATGGTGAGTAACTTTTTGATCATGCTTATGAAAAACAAAGTCTCATGTGTCCTGTTCATTTGGTTTGTTTTCTGAGTTCTTTCTATGCTTTTTCTTTTTTATTTGACAAAAACAATGCCTATTCAATATTAATTGAGGATGTTATAAATGCTTTGTTTGTTTGATGAAAACCAAGTGTTCAATGTAATGCCTAAATGAAAATAAAAAATTTGAGTTGTTAACTTTTTGAGCAAGCATAATAAGATTATGCTTAAATGAAAATAATTTTTTTAGTTGTTAACTTTTAAGGGTACATGTATGATATATAAGTTAGTACATGTATGATATATTAAGATTATGCTTAAATGAAAATAAAAAGTTTTAGTTTTTGATGCATAATGTGCAGAAATATCATAGTTTTGCAAGTTTGTTCAATTATAAAAGTATCTAAATCAATTTAAGGGTTATTAACTAATGTATGTTAGGGTAATCAAAAACCCAACCAAGAAACTTGGATAAACGTCCTTCTACTCTAGCATATCCTCTGATTTCACTTCCAAAGTTACGATACCCGGTAACATAGAACGAATCATCCCCCTCTTGGATGAAATGCAACATAATAGCTTCCAGATTACCATCTAATGCAAAATCCCTCCATCGTTTTCCTTGCAACACAGCTATCCCCTCTTGCTTTTTTACAAACCATACTTTGAAACGGTTTCTCTTCGTGTTTGTCAAGTAGAGGAACCTGTTTCCATTAAAAGCTTCATCCATAAAAACATCTAGAAGATTCTACAAAAGAAAGTCATATATTATTCATTTGAATATGTTTTTTAAGATTATTGAAATCACTAGATTTTATTATCATAATCTAAATACATGTGTGTACGGGAAAGTATCTTCATGTAGCGGGAAAAGAAACTCTAAAACCATCTTTCCTAAAAAAATAATTAAACATGTTAAGATAAGCCATGAATTTTACACAACATATGATCAACCAACATTGACACATTGTAGACAAATAAATTTATATATGTAATAACTTAGTAATACACTGATTACAAAATAATCAAAATAAGTAAACTCATACTAGCCACATAACTTAGAAAAAGAACGACTCGAGTTATTGACTGTGTTGTTTAGGGTGTTTGGTCATTAAACTTAAACACAAACCATACTAACATGATACAAGGATACCAATCATTATACTACCAAATATTGATTCTAAACTTATTATACTAGATCTACAACATCGAGTCCCAAAAATTTTAAATATAGACCAAAAGAAACCTACCAAAGTACACGGACTACACACCAATACCAATAATCACGTAGAAAGCATAAAACATGCTACAAATCGACAATGACCTTGACACTAAAGACATAACCTATCGGGAGCTCAGAACAACCACCTGCAGGGTCACATAATCCAACCCAGTTGTGACATTGTAAACATTCCAACTCAAATACATTATTATAAAGAATCTAACAATAATTGATCAAAACACAACTATACATAGCATTGTTTATGTCTTTTCTCTTAAAACCTACTAATAATCAAAAGATATAACAAATAAATCTTGCGTTTAATCTTCCAAACAATCTAATATTAACAAACTTTATAAACCATAACATAAACCATAAAGTCTACATAATTACAATGAAGAGACTATTTCATGTGAGACTTTAACAAAAAAAATACTATGCAACGATGGATCATTTGACACAAACAACCTACCATTTTATATCATTTACAACATAAAAATAAAGTTTCAATCTAACAAATACTATAAAAACAAAGATTCATAACTTAAGGTTTATGCCTATAACAATTTAACAATCAATAACATGATATACACAAAAAACTTACATGATTTTGTTTAGATCTAAATCGATTATGAATAAGAAACAAATCAAAGATTTTAAGAAAAAAAACTTACTAAATTTGTAGAACATAGGTTGTGGAGAGATGATTAAGGCCGGCGATGGTTTTGGTATATCAAAGGTGCATGTCTCGAGTTTCACAATGGGAATGATTATGAAAGAAAAAAGTATGCACTTTATAGTGTATATAAATTTAGATATTATCTATATGTGATATTAAGATATTATTTTACACAACTTTGTGTATATTTATTTTGTATACAAGTTTTATCAAAACAAATTTAGTATCACATCTAAAAACCTTATATAAAAGGTATTTTGTTTTAGTATAAAAGTTAGGAATGTGCAGAAAAACCGAAAAAACCTAAACCAAACACAAAAAAAATGGAACCAAAAAAACCTACTGAAACAAAATACAATGGTTCGGTTATTTGTTTTCTCAAAAATCAAAAAGTTCGGTTCGGTTACTATTCATACATCTAAAGTAAATTATTTACATAATATCACAAATAAATCTATTATATAAACGTTGTCAACGGTTTCTAAGACCCCGTAAATTAAATGACATTTTTTATGTTGTTAGATTATTTCTCTTTTTCAAAGTGATATATTCTCAAATTCATATACCATAAAAATTTAAATATCTTTTATAGTGTTTTAATAATTTATATGTATTGTAATTAGCATTACTATTTTCTATTCACGGGGCTAACATGTAATTTGTTTACATAATATCACAAATCGATCTCTTATAAAAACACTGTCACGGTTTCTTAAGGCCTCGTGAATTTCACGGGTTAATAAACTAGTTTATAAGATAAACAGCAGTTAGAACACAATCAGACCAAAACCTTAAAGGAATTCCTCCATGAAACATAAGACTCCTTGCTACATTAAGCAAGTGTCTATGTTTTCTCTCAGCAATCCTATTTTGCTGAGGAGTATGGGCACAAGATGTTTGATGAATAATACCCAAGTCAGAAAAAAGATTATTCATTTTATGATTTACAAGCTCAGTACCATTGTTAGATCTTACCATTTTTATCTTGATTATAAACTGATTATTAATAAGATTTATAAATGAAACAAAAACATCAAACACCTCATTCTTAGTTTTAACTAAGTAAACCTATACAGCCCTAGAAAAGTCATCTATAATGGTCAGAAAATACTTGTACCCTTCTCTGCTAGTAACTCTGTATGGACCCTACAAATCAAGGTGAACAAGATCACCAAGATTTTTAGACTTGTGGTCAGACAAGGGAAATGGTTCCCTTGTTTGCTTAGCCCTATGACAGACTTCACATACTGGCACAGAAGAGGACTTAGAGATTTTAAGGTCATTATGTAAAGTGGCTAAGACTTGATCAGCAGGATGACCAAGTCTATTATGCCAAAGAATTTTAGACACATTAAAAGAAATGATCATATTACACTCACCCACAGAAGTTGAGGATTTATGAGGCATATCAAACAAGTAAAGACCTCCTGACTCACTACCAGTCCTCAAAATTTTCTGTCTGGTCAAATCCTGAATATAACATTTTTCCTCATCAAAACCCACAAACATTTTACTATCTCTGATAAGCTTATTAATAGACAAGAGACTAACACAATATCCAGGAACAACAAGAACATCATATAAGATCACATTATCAGTAAGTTTAAGATTCCCAATATGACTAATAGTGGCTAATGTGCCATTAGGATGACCAACAGTAATATTAAGACTAGTAACATCCACAACATTAATCATACCAATAGTAGAAACAGTAAGATGCTGATTAGCACCAGAATCAATAATCCAACCAAGACTGATAGTTTTCACATTCAATTTATTATTGGTACAGAAAAATTTAGAAAAATTCATATTAAACCAAACAATGCCATTGAAAAAGGAATATCTACCTGCCATATTGGCATGAAAGTTACCAGCCCCATTATCATTGATCAGATTCAAAAGCTTCTTCATCTGTTCAGGAGTAAAACCAGAAGGAGAAGAAGGTCCACCAAGATTTTGTTTATCACACTTAACATCCACATTTGCATTAAACGATTGTTTGCCATTATTATTAGAAGCCCTTTTAAAATTAGCAGGAAAACCAACAATCTCATAGCATCTATCAATAGTGTGACCAATTTTTCCATAGTTTTTACAATTAAGATTAGGATTAGGTCCCCTGTTATTGTTGTTATTAGGAAAAGGTCCTCTGGTGTTATTGTTAGTATTAAAATTCCTTCTATTGTTATTAAATGTTTTAGCAACAAAAGAAGTAGCATTCAGTTTAGCATCAGAAGTACCAGAGGACTCGGGAATCCCTCTATGAGACTCCTCTGTAGACACAGTATTATATGCATCTTTCACATCAGGAAGAGGGTCCCTGGTGAGAAGATCACTCCTAACAGGCTGATAATAGTCATCAAGGCCCTTAGGAACTACATCAGCTTCATCATTTGCTGATGCAAAGACAATTCCTTACTAGCATCACAAGTACATTACACCTGACAAACACACTTAGGAATCTTAGTTAAAGCATTAAATTCCCTCCATAATGAATTCAGTCTATGATAATAGTCAGCAACAGAACTACCACTTTGTTTAACAGTATTAATTTTTTGCAAAAGATTATACACAACTGAACCATCAACCTTATCATAGGTTTCTTGTAACTCTTTCCACACAGAGGCACAATTATCAGAGTTAACTAAGCCCATATACACATCATGAGAAATAGAATTCATAATCCAAGTCAACACCATAACATTACATCTATCCTATTGGGCAGACAACACATTACTAGTAGCATAAGCAGATTTAAGACAAGTACCATCCATAAAACCAAACTTATTCCTAGCATGTAAGGCTAACTTCATAGCACCATTCCATATTCTATAATTTTCAGTTCCTTGCAACTTAAAAGGAATTAAAACAGAGCTACTATTATCACTATTCTAAACATGCAAGGGATTACCAGCATCAAGATTATTGATAGAATCAATATTAGACCCAGAAGCATCACCAATAGCCATAATTGCAAATAACAAATAACAGACAAAGACAGAATATGAAACTAACAAACAATCAAATAGATCACAATACAAAATAAAGAGAAAGGGAAGAAAGAAGTTCCAGGCTTCCTTGCCACTCAAGGTGGTAGGTCAAGGGCTGATTTAGACTCCTACTAGCCAAACAAAAAACAACACAGACTAATTAACAATAAGAGACAAGAAAAAGTAAAGAGAGGTGTTACAGAGCAGATCCAGCAAGCAGCGGAAGACAATCACCCCCTCTTCTTGATTCACTTAGTCAAGAAGGAGAGGAATACCCAGAATCACCCACAATCACCAAGAACTAAGAAATCCCCAATTAAGACAAATTAGGGTTTTGAGAAACCCTTAATTTTGACCAATTAAGGAATTGAGCAATCGAAACACCAATTAACCATGAAGAACACCAGATCCACCAATCAGACAACAAGATCCACCTCTTTCCAAGAAAACCCCCAAAAAATCAAGAACCCTAATCGATCAATCAAGATGATTGCAATGGCTCTGATACCATGTAAACAATCTTAAACTCACAAATCTAAACTCAGATATGCACACAACCAACCACCCATTTTGTGCTTTTATTATCAAAATCAAGAAGACAAGTCTCCAACTGGATGCTTGCCAATACAATACAAAAGAAATACAAGCTATCTCTTATAGGAAGACACAGCTTTATCCTCACTACAAAATTCACTCAATATCGCTCAGAAATCACTTCTAAATCAAATAAAGAGATTGATTTAGAAGGTATACAAGACAAAGACTTAAAGAATAATAAAACGGATATGGAACAATTTGAGAGAGAAAACTGAAATATAACTGGAATAATGAAACCCTAGAAGATGAGACTCATATATATAGCCAGCTAACTTCCAATTTAGCCCCTCAACTTTTAGACAGCTTCTACAGACAGCTTGAACTCTTCTTCAGCTAAATATCTTTCCCAAATGACACTTTCAGTCCTTCAAACTTTTAATGACTCAATAACTTGCTCTTGTTAGACTTCTTTTGACATGTATCCTGTTTAAGCTACGCAACATGAGTTTGGTTCGACAAAGATAAAAATATGTAATATCAAATGTATCTGTTAGCCTCAAAATATTGAGTCGAACATGAAGTTCGTTCATTATGTATTTTAGTCTCGGTCAATCAATTAGTTAACGTTG
>BQNB010133223.1:0-18500 GCA_026074375.1 Tanacetum coccineum
TGTGGGCTATTCTGCAGAATGTTGAAGACGGTAAACATACTAAGTTCAGTGTTAATGATGATGGTGTTGTGTGGTTTGAAGATAGGCTATGTGTTCCAAATGATCAGGCACTTTGCGAGAAGGTTATGATGGAAGCTCATAGTTCTCCATTTACTATTCATCCAGGTTCAACCAAGATGTACAGAGATTTGAAACAGTTTGGGTGCTATCCACGTCTTTCACAAAACTTTGGAGCTCATGACTCCATGGTTACTATGATATGATTTGTTTGGGCTTGGTGATTGAACTAAATTTGATTTTCTGATTCATCTTACCTTACACTATGATTTGATCTTCTGATTTGTCTTACCTTATATTTGTATCCCTTTGATCATGTATTGTGATATCCTTTGTACCTTATATCGTATCCTTTGATTATCCGTTACCTTTTTCATTCGATTATATATATCTGTTCACTGGGCTTTGTAAGCTCAGCCGCATTTTCTTTTCCTGCGGCAGGTATCTAAGCTAGGAGCTGGGGTTTGCTTTCGGGTTATGAGTGCTGAGTGTGGACTTACCCTAGAGATCTTAGTTTTGATATATGAATTGTTTCTTTTCAAGACATTTGTTATTTCGTTTGGATATGTTTATCCTTTGAGAACTTATGTACCTTAAGTCATGTTGACTTATTTCCTTTGGTTATTTATTTAAGACTTCCGTTGTTTATGCTTGTGTTATGATTATGTATGTCTTTGATGTCACACCATATTTGTAATACTTCTACCCTTTTGGGTCGGGGCGTTACAATTTATGGTATCAGAGCCCAGGTTAATCATGACGTTTCGAGGTCTTATGGGACCTTAGAGATTTGGTTAGGTACCTGTTGAGGATTAGGTTAGGGGCACATCTAGGTTCCTTCTGCGTAACTCTCTTCCGTAACCTATCTTGTTTTCGTTTGCTAATCGTTTTCTCGATCGTTTTCGATGGTGTATATATCCGTAGAATTCGGATGACGATGTCACTAACTTTGAGGCCATGACTTTCGCTCTGTGGCCAATGCTCTTCTAACCATTGATGCATTATTGACGTGAATTATGATTAACTGCCCTCTACGTTTTTGAAGATAGTGATTCGTCCTCGCGAATTTACTTCCTTTTCCATATGTTCGACTTTGATGATTCTTGGACATGGATTGGTTGGCTTCTCATCGAGCTACCATGATTGACTGCTATGCTAGGACTATGATATTTGGTAAACGTTCGCATACAGAATTTGTTTATCATGGTTCCTCAACGCTTAAGTCGTTAGCGGTCCATCTCTGCTATGAAGGCGCGTACCATTAATGTCTCTGGGTGCCAAGGTTTTCTGGGCTTCTGTTATGGACAACATCTTTGGATGAGTCAATACTTGAATTATCTTTCTGTTGTTCGTGAATTCGATGATGTTTTTTCCTGATGAACTTCCTGGACTTTCCTCGGGCTAGGGAGAGAGGGAATTTGGCATTGAAGTTAATTCTGGTGATGAAACATATCTCAAAGGCTCCGTATCGTTTGACACGGTTGAATTGAAGGAGTTAAAGGAGACGTTACAGGAGTGTTGGTGGAATGGCTTTATTAGACCGTGTTTCGCCCTGGGGGGCACCGTGGTCTTATTTGTTTAGAAGTAGGATAGAGGAGCATTGCCGCTTGTAGTATTGATTTACCGACGAACTCAATCGTATTAACTATTCGTACGCTTACCCTCTTCCGCGAATCGACAGATTTGTTTTTGGACAACTTGCAAGGGGCCAAATATTTTCTAGATTGATTTCGATCTGGTTATCTTCAGCTTCGGGTTAGAGAGCGGATATTTCTAAGACTGCTTTTCGTTACGCGTTATGGCACTACGAGTTTCTTGGTTATGCCATTCGGGCTGACTAATGCTCTGCGAGTTTATGGATTTGATGAACCGTATTTTCCACGAGTACCTTGATAAGTTCGTTATTGTTTTCATCGACGACATCCTCGTTTACTCCAAGTCTGAAGAAGAGCATGAGCGACATCTACGGATTGTGTTGGAGATTCTTCGAACTGAAGAAGTTGTTATGCGAGTTTCAAAGTGCGAGTTCTGGGTTACTGCAAGCGCTTTCCTTGGTCATATTTGTATTGCAGATTGCTTCATTATGGAATCCATCAAAGGTGAAGCTTATCACCAATTATGGCCGAGACCTACTACGGTGAGGAGGTGAGGAAGTTTTTCGGGGTTTGCTGGCTTTTTACGTCGTTTTGTTTGAGGGTTTTCTCCCGATTTAGCTTTACCTCATACCCAGTATGAGATAAGGGTGAGAAATTGTTTCATGTGGACGATAAGCGTCAGGAGAGTTTTGAGGAATTGAAACGGAGATTGGTGTCTGCTCCGATATTGACTCTTCCATCAGGTTCTAGTGGTTTTCAGATATACAGTGATGCATCGAAGAAAGGTTTGGGTTGTGTGTTTTGATTTGCAACATGGAAGGTGTCGCCCTACGGTTCAAGGCAGCTGAGCCTTATGAAGTAAATTATCCTACCCTATGATCTTGAGTTAGTTGCGTTTGGTTTTTTGCATTGAGATCTGGAGCGTTATCTGTATGGTGAAGCTTGTGATATATTTTACAGATCATAAGTGTCTCAAATTTTTTTTATCAGCGAGGAGACTTAAATGAGACTGAGTTGATGGTTGGAAACTTAAGAAGATTATGACACTAAATCCAGTCTCCGTGTGGCAAGGCTAATGTGGTTTGCGACGAACAGTCGAAAATCTGGGATGATGCTTGTTTTGATTCCTTGATCCTTCATGATTTAGATCGTTTGGTTGTTGAGCTATTGTGTACGAGGTTTGGTGGCTTTTTTGGTCGAGTATGAGAATAGGGTCTAACTCATGCTAAGAATAGAGTATGAGAGATGTGTACGATGGTGAGTTGTGGGCTATTGTGCAGAATGTTGAAGACGGTAAACATACTGAATTCAGTGTTGATGATGACGGTGTTGTGTGAGTGAAGATAGGCTATGTGTTCAATATGATCAGGCACTTCGCGAGAGGTTATCGACGGATAGCTCATAGTTCTCCATTTACTATTCATCAAGGTTCAACCCAAATGAACAGAGATTTAAGATTTGAAACAGAGTACTTTTGGTGGATGGTATGAAACAAGATTGGGTACATTTTGTATCCAAATGTATGACTTGTCAGAAGGTCAAAATTGAAAATCAGATGGGCCTAGTGGTTTGTTACAGCCGTTTGGAGATTCTATGTGGAATATGATGAGATTTCATGGATTTCGTTTTACTGGTTTGCTATCTACTCCTAGAAAAAGACATGATTGCGATTTTTGGGTGGTTGTATGATAGGCCTAACCTAGTCTGCTATTTTCTTACCCGTTCGGGAAGGACTTGGTGATTAGTAAGTTGGCGGAGATTTTTTCGACAGGAATCGTTGACTGCATGGTACCCGACTTCTTATTGTGTCCGACAGAGATCCGAAGTTTTCGTCTCATTTTTGGTAAGGATTACTGAAAGCTTGGGGAATCGTCTTAAGTTCAGTATTGAATTACATCCTCTAAAACCGATGGTCTGTCAGAGAGGACCATTCAGACTTTGGAAGATATTGTTGGGGCTTTGTGCTTTGGAACAATGGTATGGGACAGAGTAGTTGGGATGAATATTTGTGCTTGGTGGAGATTTGCCTACATAATTGTTGGGATGCTAGCATCAAGGCAGCACCTTTCAGAGCTTTTGTTATGTAGAAATGTCGAGCTCCTATTTGTTGGGATGAAGTAGGTGAGCGTTGATTGATAGGTCCGGGCTCATCGAGATTACTAATGAGAAGTGGCTGTTGCTAAGGGATGTAATTGAAAGAGGCTAGATCGCGACAGAAGAGTATGCTGATAAGCTATCGACGTGACTTAGAGTTTCAGTTGGGAGATTCGTGTATTTTGAGGTTTCGCCATTCAGAGGAGTTAAACGTTTTGGGATCAAGGGGCAATAGCCCAGTCCTCGATTACATTTGGTCCGTTTGAGATTTTGGAAGTCGTATGGAGAAGTTTCGTATCGTTCTGGCGCTTCCTCCGCAGTTATCGCACATTCACGATGTCTTTCATGTATCTCTTTTGAGGGGATACCATTATCATCCTGTGCATATTGTCGCTCTTATCCTTTTGATCAAGATTCAGCCTGATTATGTCTTTGTCGAAGAACCTGGATTCCATTTCTAGATCGTCAAGAGTGAGTATATAGAGAAACAAAGTTATTCCTTTTCTGAAGATTCTTTGGAAGAATCACCCAGAGCGTGAGGCTACCTGGGAGACCGAAGAGTCTATGCGAGCTAGTTATCCTCATTTCTTTGTCTAGTTCGGTATGTTTTCGTTTCGTTCTCATTTCGTTTTTATTCCGGTTCATTTCAATTTTCGAGGACGAAATTTTTTTTTTAGAGGGGAAGAGTGTTCAAACCTAAAAAATCTCAACATAGTGTAAAAATTACCAAAATACCCCTAATTCAAGAAAATCCATAAAAGCTTAAATAAATTTCATTTTAATTATAGAAATTATGAAAATACAATATATGGCAATTATGAAAATTTATGTAAGAATAAAATACTTTATATTATGTAAGAAAAAGAATTAATATTTATGTATATGTATTTTGCCGAATTAATTAATACTTATTTAATTATACTTTACAAATTAAATTAAATAAATATGGATAATTACAAATAAATATTGCAAGTTTAAAATCTGATTTTGTTCATTTTTAAAAACCCCTAAACTATGCCAAATAGCATATTATATTTATCTATCCATTTTATTTTGTTAAATCCTAAAAACAAATAGCCGAAAACCCTAAAATACAAAGTGGCGGCATAAAAGATTTTTCCAAGGCAAGCACGATTTTTCTTGGGTGTTTTGAAGGTCAAGGATTGTGGGAAAAATAGTGGGAAGATTGTAAAGTTCTTGGTTCGATTGTGGTATTTGTTTTGGGTTCGAATTAAGCAACCGGGTTCAATAATTCATTAAATCATCAAGAATCATCAAAGGTATTTCTGTATCTCAATTTTCATCATATTAATTCGTTCTATTCATGAGAAAAATTATCATGCATGTTATTTTGATTTTATAAACTTTAAAACATGTTCGAAAATCCTAATTTTGAGCTAATTTATGAAATTGCAAAATATATTTGTACAATTGATTTTTATTTTTAGAAGGTTTTTCTTTTACATATAACTCAGATTAATTGTTGGAAAAAATTAGGAGGATTCGAATAAATTATGGGGATTTATCCAGGTTTGCCGATTTGAATTAAGGAAAAAAGGGGAAGAAAAAATGGTTTTTAAATGAATTAGGGTTAGGGTTTGCTTATTGTTCCAAGGGTAATTAATTCTAAGATTTGGTAAATAATTATGTTTTGTGATTTGGGAAAAAATAAATTAGAGGTTTTAGTGATTTTTTTGTTATACGATTGCTTATTTAAAAGTATATATGGACTTGTGTTGTAATTGCTGAAAACTATGGGGTCTATTTTAGACATTGTGTTTATATTTAATATATTCTGTATAAAATAAAGTTGGGGGGTTATAAAAATGTCCTTTTGATATTATTTGGATTAAAAAATGGTTAATTTCATTATAAATTAAGTAATTAGAAAGTAATTAATTAAATATATGAGGGACTGAAATTGTTAATTCTGAAAAGTATAATGGTTTGGTTAGTATTAAATGTATAAAGTATGATTTTGTCATAATGGAATCTATAAGGGCTTGTTTTTGTTAATTATGGTATTAAGATATATGTTTAATTAATTAAAATACAAAAGGGCTAAAATATGTAAATTATGTAAAATTATAGGATTTGACTTGAAATACAGAAATTGGAGAGGTATAATTGAAATAAATGTGAAAACTTTGTTTTTTACACATTTTAACTTGAAATTGTTGATTTTGTTATATCAAACCTTAAAAATAATAGAAGTTGTCATATATTAACCCTAAAACTTGTAAAGGTTGACATATTAAGTCCCTAATCTATTTAAAATACTTAATAGAATCTCAAATGATGAATATTACTAATTTTGGAAACTTACTAAAAATGGAAAGTTACTAAAAATGGAAAGTTACTAAAAATAGAAAGTTACTAAAAATGGAAAGTTACTAAAATGTAAGTTTCTATAATGGAAGTATAACTTAAATGAATGGTTTGTAATTCGAATTTATCATCTTTTTAGGGTTCGGTTTAGGGAGGGAGTGATTTTGAGTTTCCTGTGGTGTTTTCTTTGATTATTGCTTTGCTTCGGAATAAGGTACAGATATTCTGACCTTATCGTTAAGGTTTCTCATGACATATTCCTCTCTATCTTTGATTACTTATATGATTTGCTACAATTTCTCTGAGCCTTTTATCTTGGCTTTCTTATATGATCTGTTATTATGTTCCATTGGAACCTGATATGCTACCTTTGTTTTTGAACCTTTGCATTGGAACTTTGCTATGATCCCTTTTGAAAATGAACTTTGATTTGACTTTTCTTTGAACCCTTCAGTGTGAGAACAAGCCACTATTTGTTTCATAGCCATGAAAGGGAAGACATGGCACGGTGTCTTGATGCCCTTTGGCATGGTCTAATGTGTGAGTTTGGTGATTTCTCACGCCGGTCCCCCATTTGATATTATATGTGCATTATGAGATTATTATTTGTTAAGGGGGTATGGTTGCATCCGAGATTTGTTTGGTATTCGATGGATTCTGTCCAGTATGATTATTTGGTTATGTGGTGACTGATGTTTGGGGGCAATCCTCGTCTGTCACTTTTGGAGGGGGGTGCTCGCGCTCCATGGTTACTATGTTATGATTTGTTTGGGCTGGTGATTGAACTTAATTTGATTCTCTGGTTCATCTTTACCTTACACTATGAATTGACTTATGATTTGTCTTACCTTATATTTGGATCCGTTGTATCTATGTATTGTGATATCCTTTGTTATACCTTATTCGTATCCTATGTTATCTGTTATCTTTTGCATTCGTTATAATTATATCTGTTCACTGGGCTTTTGTAAGCTCAGCCGCACTTTTTCTTTCATGCGGCAGGTAGCTAAGCTAGGAGGCTGGGTTGCTTTCGGGATATGGGTGCTGACGTGTGGACTTACCCTAGAGATCTTAGTTTTGATATAAGAATTGTTTCTTTTCAAACATTCGTTATTTCGTTTGGATATTGGTCTAGTCTTTTGAGTAACTTTTTACCTTAAGTCGATGTTGACTGATTTCACTTGGGTTATTTATTTATGACTTCGTGGTTTATGCTTGTGTTAAGGATTATTGAAATGCTTTTGATTGTCAACACCATTTGTTGTAATACATTCTCCCTTTTTGGGTTCGGGGCGTTACTCACTCAGGTTGTATGCAACCAATGCCTGAGACCCTTGGATACTCAACTTCCACTTCGCATACGATAAATACTTACTACCGCTAACTCAAGCTATATCTTCTTAATACTCAGCCATCGTTTAGTTACCTAATACCACAATAACATCGTTCCTCTCCAGGGTGGATAGAATACTTTGTCGTATACGCCTCTTGCAATAGCCAGGTCCTTACATCTCTCCAAATGGAGGTCGAACCTGGTCATAACCATTATGACCACTCTCTCATATCTTTTCAACACGTTGGGTCCAAGTCCACGCAAACATCTTATGTTGAGCGTTCTTTGTTTGGACATCTTTATCTTTATGACACACATCCTTTTCTCAAACCTAGATCGTATCATCACGTACATCTATCTCGTACTCATATTCTTGCTTCACTCCTTCTTCGACTCATGGATTACAACAGTCTTACATTTGCCTTTTAAACAGATGGTACTTGGCCCCCCCCCCCCACCCCATCGGTATATCAAACTCACTAATTTAAACATCATTCCTTCATCTTTGCTCGTGTCGCTTGTGCATTAAATAGATCTATTGGGTTTGACAACCCCGTCTGGGGTATGGATCCGACGGTGAACACCCTGTCAAACGAACGTTTTATATTGAGACGAGTAGGTATATGGTAATAATACCTTGTTTTGGGGCAAGTTTTAGACATATGAAAAGATAAATGTATTTTTAAGGTATCAGTGTCATGAGCTTAATGCGCGAAATGAATTCGATACATTGTATTTGTTGTAATGTTTTTCCCGAGAACTATACGTGTGTTCAAAGTTTTTTACTTATTGTTTACAAACTCTGTGGATTCACTCAACAATTTTGTTGACGTTTTTAGCATGTTTTATCTCAGGTAACCGAGGATGATGGCAACGATGGAGTGGAGGTCTTGTGCGTGTGGTTGCTTGTGTAGAATCTTGCTAATGTGTTCCTTGTATTTATAAAACTATGTCTTTAAATTTGAAACAATTACTTTTCAAATGTTATGATGGATTTGGTTACGATTTCTGTGGGACTAAAACACATTTACTCTGATATTAAATAATGGAACACATGTTTTGTAAACGTCTCTTTTTGAGTCGTTTTCTATATCCTGGTGTATTGTGCTTTGAAGTAACACCCATTGTGAATTCCGCTGCGCAATGTGAAAATGGGGGTGTTACACAATGTCAAGACGGATGACGGTTAGCATACGACGAACTTCATCCACGAAGTTATGTAGGTCTTCTCGAGCATTGCGAATGTTCATATAACAATCACACGACGAGGTATGAGGTTGTCTTAAAGGTAGTAGCGGAAGGTATTAACCATCTATATAATAATAGAGGCGTGATTAAGGCTTTTGTGAAACAAATTTGACATGAACAATGAGTGACATTTTAATTTACATTTCATGAATTAAAAATACTTAAACATTTCAGAGGAAATATTTAAGTTGTTGAGATTTATCGAAATATATTTAATAGTAACAAGACTATTAAAATGAGAACGAGACGTTACGAGATTTTTGGTAAATTTGATGGAGGAGTGACGTTTTAATTTGCTTTTCGCGAATTAAAATTACTTAAGCATTTCGGATGAAATAATTAAGTTGTCAAGATTTATAGAGATAAATTTAATAGTAACAAGACTATTAAAAGGAGAATGACACGTTTACGAGATTTGTTCCATCATTCCTAGACCTAAAGGTAAATAGATGAATAGTTCACGTTTGAGTAGTTTAGTGAGGATGTCGGCAACGAAGGGATGATGATATATTGGAAAGTAAATGTGCATGGAGACTCTAGGAGATTTAAGAACATTTTGCGACTATTTTGACCTATTGGATTGTGACACTAAAGGCCACGTGTAATAAGGGTATAAATTCTAGTGTCGGGAAATATATACCTAGATGCATAAGACACATAGTTTTAAGCATGTAAGACTATTTAAGCATGTAACAACACAATAACCATAGAGATTAATGAGTAAGACTATATGACATCTAAAAGTACATCGTGATAGGCATACCTAATTCGTTATGCATCAAACCGACATAGTGTAGGTGCACAATTAACACACAAGTCATGTAAAACGACGCATAATAAACATGATTACTTTAAACGTAAATATCATGTAAATCATGTTAACATTTAGCATTTAAGAGCATGTATTATTTAGATAAACTAAGAAATATTATATCGGAATTGTTTGACAAAGACAAAAACCTTTATAATAAACATGCATTCAATAACCAAGCAAATGATCATCAAGATAATCATGAAGGCATATAATCATATCACATATGAACAAGTTATCATCTTGAAACTTCAAAACACATATGTGAGATGCCATGAATCTAGGAACGTTCAATAAAATCCTAGTTACTACTTGTTTAATGAGAAATTCTAATTTTTCTATCAAAGTGTAGCAAAGATGAAATGTGCTTGGTTTTCTAATACTTCACCTAATATGACTCAAACAACCATGTTTTTATGATGGTAGATCTGGATGATATATTTTACACATAATTCTAATAGAGATGTGTTGAATGCTTAGAAAAGCGTAAGCAATATGTTTTAATCTTTTGTTCAAGATCTATAGGTTGTTTGGTTTTGATGACATATTGTTTGATTTAATGGATGTCTTATATTAAGTCATCTTGTATGTGTAGTTGTTACATGTAATTTTAACGTGATTGGATTTTCAAAATCTAAGAGATGTGCTTATTTGTGACAATGAAGAATATGTTATGTTGAGAGTGTTTTAAGAATGCTCAATTGCATATCTTGTGAAATGAATCTCATCAAGGTTATTTACCTTAATTGAGTTTGTGATTCTTAAATGATATATGATTGAAACGAGACATATTTTATTTTTAAACAAATATGCTTTTCTAAAATTATTATTCTTGTCAATATTATATACCTTAATTAAACAAGTATTTGAATAAATGAATTTTACTTGTTTATGCATGACACAAATTGTGATAAGTTATTTTTAAATTTTAATAGCTTATATTTTGCAAATAATATGTAGTGTATTATCTTGTAACACAACCATTCATGCTACGAGGAAAATAAAATGCATAGGATATACATTATCCTTTATCGATCGTTTAACACGATAAGTGCATGAATTCTTTAGACATAATGTTTCCCAAACATTATGTTATCCTAGGTGAATGAATAATAGTATTATTCTTATTTTAGAATTTAGCTAATTATGAATTTAAGCTTTGAGTTGTGCTTTTAAATTGTATGAGCAAAGTTTACATATGCTGTTTGTTTGCTCGTGTTTGGTTTTTCAGAAATGACATATTTACTAATTGCATTGCAATGTAAATTGATTGAATATTTCGTACGAAACATCCAAGTCGTCAATCCTACTTCATTGTGTATTTTATGCATTTTATTGAACATATTAGTCTAATATTTGAAACACAACCATTAGACAAGTAGATCAATATGGCATTGTAACACCCCCAAAATCACAACGCAGTAGAATACCACTTGGGGTGTTACTTCATAGCATAAAGTACTAGCTACAGAAAACGACTCTAAGTGAGACATTTTGAAAAGTCAACCATTCAATAATTTTTTATAAAATATCAGAGTTACAACAGGTCCCAAACGGTTTTTAGCAAAACGACATGAGTCAAAACATGACCCGACCCCATTAAAGATTTTATCAAATGCGAAATGTGAACCGAGTCCCACAATTTGACATCCGCGCAATACTCTCATCCGAGTAAGCACAAGCACATAAACCTGAGATAAACATGCTAAAACGTCAACAATAATGTTGGTGAATTCATAGGTTTAAGTAAAAGCAGTATTGAAATAAATCAGGTAATATCTCGGTAAGAAAAGTAGCGTTATGATATTTCAAAGTATTATTTCTGAAATTCAAGTGGTGATTGTAGCATACATGATATCATAACACAAGCAAGAGATGATGGGTTGGCTACTTAATCTTAGAGAGAGAAAGTGATACTTCTAGAGAGAGAAAGTGCAAGATCAAGTGATAACATAAAATGAACAACCAACCCCTTACCATGGCTGGAAAGGGGTTTATATACATGTGTTAGTAAGCTCTATGGGCTTGGGTATGGGCCTAACACTTGGGCTAAAGGCCCGGCCCAATACTACTTGTCATACGCTTACTTTCTAACTACGAGCTTTGCTATACTAAACAATACACGGGGGTGACCGAGTCTTTTTCATAATCCTAACAATCTCCCCCTAAGGGAGGTCACCCTATAAAATACAATTTGAATAATAGCATTCTAGTTCTTCGACCTTCAGTCAGTAGCTTGTAGTCTTTGATTCTTCATTCTTTGAGATCATTGTACACCATGTAGTGATCCTTGAACTTTGTTCCTTAGACTTGTGTGATCTTTAAGCTTTCTTTGAGATCATCAGCCACAGTAAATCTCTTAATCATCCTTGTTGTGAAGTGTTTCCTTCATGTGGTGTTGTGAACTTCGGACCCGCATGCTCACACTTTTCTTGATCATGACTTCTCAGAGTTGCGGAAGCTGTGTTGTAGGTCATTCAATTGTCATGATGACTTTACTTGGAAAAATTAAGTGTGAGCATTGGGTGGTGAATTGACTCCACTGGAATGAGGTGTCTCCATCTCCATCTTTGCTTGATCCTGTAATAAAACAGTTAGCAATAAAGCATGTGGGCGAATATGGCTTTGTCATTCGCCCGAGTCTGGTTGGATTAACCTCCGGATCCGTGAGGACTGGTATGAGTGTGTAAGCACTAGTCAAATTTATATATGTATAGTATAAATCCCGTGACAATTCTTCCTAATTACTTCTCAAACAAGAGAGGCCATTCTCATACTGAGAGCGTCTTGCAAAGTAGCAAAGCACGGAATGAAGTGAACCAGTGGATTATACGCCTACTAATTAATAATAAATTGATTTGAAAATCAGGTCGAGTGTCACTCAGAAAAGGTTTTTGTGACACATCGAAGGTTTTATAACAGAAAAATCCAAATTCATCAGGAAACACTTCTTGTTTTGAGGATATGCACAGTCAATAGTGCTCGGAAAATCAGTTTGTTGAGCCCATCGAAAGGTTTTTCAAAAGTACTCGTCAATTCATATACGGAAACAATTTGATCATAAGAGAGATCACCATCGTTTATTTCCAGTTTCTCAAGCTTGATCCTCACAATGAGGATCTACATGTCACCTACCAAGGAGCTTGTTTTGATGTTGGCTCTAGAAGGATCTCATATTCATTGTGAGTGTACCTTTGTTATTCACTTGGATGTTATGTCATACTCAGGATAATGCGTAGGACTCTTATGATCTTTACCTTGTTATGTCACATTAGTGTGAGGGAGCAAGCATTAGTTTGTATTAGTATCGCCTAACGGAGATTTTGAATGGCTCACGGCTTGAGACGTCAAAAGTAAATGCATTTTTGGTGTTTTAGTAGACGGGGCTAGGAGCAGATGCCACCTGTTCAATATCATCATTAAACTCGTGAGTGAGAGAGACGGATAGAAATGTATTAATATCCCGTGAGAAATGATAACAAGAATCCTTTTGAGGGATCTTGAGTTGCTTAGGAGGGTTGTGCGTCGTATCGCACTGGGTCCATGATGTACTTGTCTCAATGTTCATACAAATCAAACCATGGGTTTTTTGAATTCTGGCAGCATATGTAAGTGGACCGGTGTTCTTGCCTAATGTTTAAGGGGGCTGTTGTCTTTTCACCTTTATTCTTAACATTTCTCTTTTCATTCTTCAACCCCATTTAGTGTTTACGGAGCCTTCATTACTAGTACCTTGTTGGGTATGTTCCAGTATAGTCTTCCTTTTCAGTCCGCACTATTCCCTTTTTCTCACAGTCTCCCTTTTGTAATATACCTAAAGGTGCGGATCTTTACCTAAATAGTGATTGTCCCTGGGTAGATCCCTTCGGCTCTAGTGGGGAGGTCATGGGAAGCATGATACTCTAACCATACCATCCTTATAACTCATAAAGTTAATGAACAGGTCAGTCTTTTGGTTATGTTTCTCTTCGCCATAAACCATTTGAAATCAATCAAAGGTTAACGGCGAGATGTAAACATCAAAGCATTAGTACCTTGATTGTTTTGATTCATGAAACTGCTCCCCCTCAACATGTGCGTTGATATTCGAAATTGTTTGGCACATGGAGGGAGGAGTACCAGCTTAAAGTCTTATTAGATTACATGTTTTTATCAGATTATATTTAAAACACGTCTCTCCCTCTGATCTAAAAATTTCAAAACTTTGAGTGTTAGGATCTCAATTGATTGAAATATGGTGAAAATTTAGGAGAAATCGTGGTCTGATTAAATACAAGCTTCAGACTATTGGAAACCTATATATGCCTCCCCCCTCAATTATTGGGGATTCTGTAGTGTCGTTATGATTGAGATTTATAAATGATTTGGAGTTTAACGAGAGCAAACTCATGAAAAATTCTGTTAAAACTGAAACATAAACACTGATTACCCACACTACTTATTGACTGTACGAGTTCTATGATATTGAAAACGGACTCGGACAGAGTTTAAATAAGTAATGAGTTAGTCATACTGTCTTCTGCAACAGTCTTTTGTCCATCTCTATTTTCCGTTGCACGCCAACCAGGATTTCTAAAATTCCTTTTGAAATGTCTTTCCAGCAATGGAGGTCTGAACACATTTGAACATGAGCTTGTCCTGTGGTTGTGGTGTGGGTGTTGATGCCTGTCTTTTCATGGTAACTCATTAATTATAACAGGGTCAAATGAGTGGAGTCTCGTTGGACAGCAAGGTCATCTTGATAATGGTGAATCCACCATTGATATGAATCTCGAGTTCAGCAGGATGACAGAGTTTAAATTGGTTTGTACATATCTAGCTAGTTTCTTGCAACTACTGCTTAGTTTTGTTTTCCCTCATCATGGAGACATCTTGAACTTCCTTGATTGACATTAAGAAAGTAAGTGGACTTTGAGCTTACCAGAATTGTCTTTTGGCTCATCGGATCTTTCTGGAGTAATACTAGTTCCGTCGCTTGGAACATTTTGGAAGGTTGTTTGAACTTTATGGGTCAAGCATGTTCATCTTCATTTAGAAGCTTCCACAGCTTTCCCCCGAATTAGCAATCCTTTCTTAAGTAGATTCACGACTTTCTTGCACGCCGCAATTGATAATACCTTGATGTGTAAAGCCAAATGGTTAAAGTACACAAGTTTAATTTGAAACCATACACCAAAAGTCAATTAAGACCTCGGAGTGTATGAATTTTCTCTTATTATGATAAAGATGATATAGATTGAAACATCAAAGTCAACTAAGTCCTGGATGTCACAATTATACCCTCTAAAAATAGCCAAAATGATAACACTTTAATTAAGTCAAACTAAGTTCCGAAATGTAAACATTTCTTCTTGAAGATTGTCTGACTATCTAAAGATATCACCTATACTATATGCAAAACCTATGTGTACCTCTTTTGTCAGTAGATTTCGCTAACTCCTTCGAAAAGTAAGCTTAGTGAATTGTGATGATTTGGGAAATATTAAATGACTCAGAAAAAAATCATATCATCAACTTCAAGGCTTCTGTCAAAATCTACGTAATTATTTCCAAAACATCCTATGCCTTTTTAAACTATGATGGGTGTGGCAATCTTGGTCGTCTGTAGTATTTAAGCCTAAGCCACTAATCATGCAATTATATTTAAGCCCATTGAAGTTATTAAACCTGTGAAACTGATAGCCCTGGAGTTAAAATAAATAAAATCCCCTTACATTATTATCCATCAAGTTGTTCAAAACTGTTTCCATCGTAATTACCGTGAATTATGAAGATAAGTTCAAAAACATTGTTTCCCCCTCGGAACAGACCCCGTATTGTTTAAAGATCTATTGTATTTGTTTGAGTGGTCTAAATTTCTTAAAAACTCTGTTTGTATGTCGATAATCAATGATTCTTGATTTGATTAGACACCCTTTTTCAATGGTTAATCGAAATGATTTATTAATCAATTATATTTGAGACAACTAGTTCGGGTTATAAAACTTGTAACCATGGCAACCCTAGCATGTAAAGGCGTGAGTTCCTAATTACCATAGTGTTGCATTTCTAAACTTGTAAGGAATGCTGGAAAAGGACATTCTAGCCTTAAATGAGTTTAAAAAGTAACGATTGAATCCCTTGTTTGAATCATTACCCGTATCCTGTCAAATCTTTTTGTTTACTCCGTTGAGTTGAAAGATCATTTTAAAGTAATTAGTAGCACATATCTCTCTTAAATAATGTCCCGTTTTTCTATTTAAAGAGCTGTAGACATTGTTTTGAGTGATAGAAAACTCTTATTTAAATTTTTTATTGGATGCGAATGATTGATGACTAATTTGTTTTTGAACGACAACACCTTTTCTAACAGTGTAACACAAAATAATTTTTAGAAGAATCAATTAGTACGAACAAAATCATTTGTTAAATAGAGGATCTTCTCTTCGCTTGATCAAGAAATAATGCACTGAAGCGTAATTAGTGTCAACGGTTGCACGGATATGACGAATCCATTGCCTGGGAGAACTTTATCACCCGTGTTAGGACAGTCGTCTTTTTTTGGCGACGTGCTTTCCTCATTTTGAAAACCGGGTTGCATATATCAGAAATTAATAGCAGCCTTTTTGGAGCGCTGTTTTGAAAAAGTTTGAAATTCTGTTGAACTGATATTTTATAGACCGTGTCGATTATTGAATGGATATTTCTAAGTCGTACGATAATCGATGCCAGAAGTCATGTCCTGAAGAAAAATATTTTTTGGTTGATTTTATGATTTTATGATTTTTGTATTTTGTTTTTGGAAAACGTTTTATAAAAAAATTGAAAATTTTTTGTGTTTTCTGGTTGTTATATTTACATTATGATTACATGAAAGAGATCCGTCATAATCTTCAGTTGCGTCCGTCAGCTTTTTTCATCGTATTCGGGAGTCTTGCTTTGTTTTCCAACTTTTGCATGAGAAAATTCAAATTTTTCTTGTCTAAGGGTGTGGAGAAGAATCTGCAAGTTGAATTCTTTGTACCGAATGAAGTAAAGCCTCAACCAACTCCATTTTCCTTTTGCTTTGATTTCCTTGTTTTTTAGACACTCCCGAGTTTTCATCTAATTTCCACTTTTAAATCCACTTCAAGTGTAAAAATCATCATTGATATCTGGACGATGGTGCTAGCTTACCAAATCTCTATAATGTTCAAATCATGGAGCTCTTCATGCATCAAAAATTTTTCCAACATGATTTGGTTAATGCTTATTTATACTTTTGTGTTCATTGCAAGAAGAGGATGTTTCATGTAGCGAAGACATGGCTTTGGTTTGTAGTAGGAGTCTTGTGGAATAACGGTATTGGGAAGGATCACCTATTATCTTGTCAATAGAAGGATGATCACTTGGTCTATTTTTCGATGTGCTCGTGTGGTTAATTTACTGAATGCACGTAGGTTGGGATAACAATTCAGGAAGAGGATTCTTCAGAACTAGGTTCTGAAATTGGAAGACCAAATTATAGATCATTATCCATGTGTGCAAAACAATACCCAGATCTTCTTTTCATATTAGTAGGAATAACATGAGATTGTGGCTTTTAATGGTAGTTGGTGAGATACTTGTAGAAGGTGGTGTTTGAAGCAACACTTCAAGAACAGTTGAGCAAACACTTGGTGAAGGATTAAAGTACTCATCAAAACATGGGCGAGAATACGTATCCCTGTTCACATTCTTTGTGGTAGAACATTAGTGTTGGAGAATAATGGTTGGTGTGTTACGGAGCCTGAACGGATAGGTCCAGGCGTCATAGTTGATGCCAGAAGTCCTGGACTGATGTGTTCAGGAGCGTTATGACATTTTCAAACATTAAATCAACATGTAGTTAATTCATACTTTCCCCTCATATAAATTGATATGAGGTTGCCATTTTTGATTGAACAAGTGATAATTACGATACAGTCCAAGGTTTACGTATGGGACCCATTGATAACAGAACGAGCATGGAACAAGCATGAGTCATGTTGATAAGAATGGTCAAAAACAAGAAGATTTCTCTTTCTGAAGATAAAGCGTACTGAAGCGTACACTTTTCTTTTCTTTTAAGGAACGGGGCCTGAAGTGTTGTCAGCAGACGCCATCTATCATTGAAGAGCGAGGCCTGAACTGATGTGAACAGACAGCGAGGCCTGAACTGGTGTGAACAGACGTCATTGTTTATGTGCATTAGATTTAAATCCCTTGAACCACTGGTTTATGAGATATGAGACTTTTTGGCAACCAACCTGCTCAAGTCATGGTTGTCACAGTATCCCCGCCTTGAGAAAATCTCGTCCCGAGATTTAACTACTCGAGGCATTAGCACTATCGACAAACAACTAAGGACACTTAGACCTCATTTGATCCTTGAGTTCCCAAGTAAGCTCAGGACCATGCTTCGAATCCCAACGAACTTTCACTAATGCTATCATACTACGCTTTTACTCATGACCTCTCGGTCCACAACATCAACGGTTCCTTGACAAAACAAAGAGTCTTGTCAACCTTAATCTCGACTAACTTCCACAATCCGAATCCAACTGCTAATGAATTTGCTTACCCCCATAAGGGTGCAATTAGCAACACGACAACCCCAAACGAAAAGAAGCATTCCACTACATGAACCTCGCTCGTCATTAAGAAAACTCATCAAAACCCTTACGTTGTTGTAACAACGTATTTTATATCTTAACCTCGCAACTCATCAAAAAAGAAATGTCTTGAAATTCAGATATAAGATGTTACAATGCTCAACGTATCGAAAGAATCCATGCAAATTCAGGTTTACTCAAACTTTCAGCACCTCCTAATCTAATTTCCGATACTCAGCTCATAAGACAGAAATTCTCAACCGAACTATAGGCCCAATCCATCCAAGGATCTTAAATGGTCCTACATAACTCGGTTCTAACTTGTCTTTCTTTCCAAAAGTACTACACCTCTCCAAGGTGAGAACAATTTGGCTGCCTCAAGCCTTTCCTGTATTACTACTATCTTGTTGGTTGTTTCTTGTACCAAATTCGATCCATTCAAC
>BQNB010133224.1:0-14771 GCA_026074375.1 Tanacetum coccineum
TTTCAAGCCTTCTTCTCATTTCTCATAACCTCGTCTAAATTATCCAAGAAACACAAAACCACCTCAACCTTATTTCTCATACCGTCTTGTCATTCCTCCAACCAATATACTTGGATCACCTACCTTTTCCTCATTCTTTCATCCTATACACTCGAAGTACCTACCTTCTTCTCTTTCCTACTTCTCATCTCTTATGACATTTTCTAAATTATCCAAGGACCATACAATGACCTTTACCTTTATTTCTCATATCTTCTCCTCATACCTCAAACCTATATACTCGGAGCACATACCCTCTTCTCATGTCTTCTGCTCAAACCTCCAACCTATATGCTCCAACCATAATCCACATTATACCTTTTTGCTTTGACAAAAGAGGGAGAAGGGAGTGTAAACGAGTAACTTTAAAAATGTACTATGTGTTATAGTTTACATAGTTTGTCATCATCAAAAAGGGGGAGATTGTTAGTGCAAATATTATGATGTTTAATCTAAACGATCTTTTTATGTTTTGGTGATAACAAACATGTGACATGTAATACGTAACGTAAAATGCGCAAGTTACTCGTAATCACAAATTATCAATGCATACATGCATCTACATCTCTCGATGTCTCAAGTCTACATCAACACTGATATTTGTTTGCAAGTTACTCGTAATCACAAATCATCAATGCATACATGCATATACATCTCTCAACGTCTCAAGTATGCATCAAGACGGACATTGGTTTACACCCGACGTAAATCACATAAGGTATGTACAAACAACATTAAACTTGTAGGATGATCAAAGAAATAAGTTTTTGTCTTAAACTTTACATTTTTATAAATGTAACAAAATATTTTTTTTTTCTAAAATTAATTAGACAAATTATTTTTTAATTAAAGAAAATGTTTTATTTAAATAATAAAATTTGAATATGGTTTTCCCCCCAAAATAGAAGCTTCTATACCAGATACAACATTCCCTACAAAAAGACAAAAACATGAGCGTACTCTAGTGGCGGCCCCCTTATAGGCCTAGCGGCCCCCAGATATATCTTAAATACTGGCGGCCCCCTAATATATCTGGGATCGCCGTTTCCTGACAGGCTGATTCAGGCTCCATAAATAATAGTGGGTCCACTTTCAAACTGTTTTAACCAACCCTTTTTTCAGCTCATTTTCCTTTTAGTTCTTTCTTCAGCTTAGATCTCACTAGATCTCTCTAAATCTCACTAAATCTCTTTAAATCTCTTTAAATCTTTGATCATTTAACTTGTTTAATCTTGTTTAAATGTGATCCAATCTTTTATCATTTCCTTCTTTCCTCAAGTGCAAGAGAAGAACTTCGGTCATCTTCAAGATCCAAAGTTATGGTATTCTAGATTAAGGTCCATTTTGTTACATATAGATCGAGTCCATGTCTTCCCAATCTTTAGTAGTGTGTGAGATCCAAATGAAGTATAATTTGGATGGTTGATGTGGGATTGGTTAGATATTTTAAAGGCGTAAAATACATTGTGAAGTGATAGATTGGTTCTAGCTAAAAATTAGAACTCGATATTTAGCTTAGTGTTTGCAAAATAATAGACGCGAGACGCGATTTATGTGTTTTTGGCCATAAAACACAAGGTATGTTACTGTTGACCACAACGACATAACGGATTTAGTTATACCCAAAGAAGAACTCGAAATCAAGCTAATGTCGGAAAATAATGTAACACAACGATATAAGGATTTCCCTCTTCCGGAGCCCGAAAGGGAGCTTGTTAAATTAGTGAAAGTAACTCTTGAGTTTGGATACGACCCGGGAGTGGGAGCATGGCGAAGAGGGAGCTTCTTGACCGAACCACTATAAATCCACACCGGTCCGATTTTGCATTTATCTTTTACCTTTCCTCTTTACATTATGTCTTTACCTTTATGCTTTACTTTTAAAACACTTTGCACTAGTCCTTAGATTGTGTTAATTGTTGTGTATTTTGTATTATCCATGGTTGTGTACTCTTGTAGTAAACTTTGTGAGTGTGGAAAAATTGATAGAATATGCACTATTTATGTTTAAAATCTATAAATCGGATTGCAAGCGAGGACCTGCGATATTGCGCCAAACTTGATTGGTGATTTGATACAAAAGGATCAAGGTCCGAAAAACCTCTTCTGGAGGCGTCCTATAAATCGGGCGGCCCCCCTGATGTACTTAGCGGCCCCCATAAATTGTATGGGACCCGCAGTAGAGAGTGATGTAATTTTTTGTAGTACTATCTAAATTTTTTTTAAACGGAAACGTATTTCACCCACCCTCTATGGTTCCATAATTGGTATCAAGAGAGCACGTCGCTCTATTTACAAACAAATGATTTTAAAATAGAGTAACGAATCCATGTATCAAAATTACCCATGGAAGGGGGATTAAATAATATAAAAGGGTTTTGATTGCTTTGATTAGTAACTAGTTTTGTTTGTTTAAATATACCTCGTATATTAGGCTTGAATGAAAATATCTCATAGCTTGAAGTGTTTAAGATAACGTCTTTGTAAGTCCTAGGAGTAAAAAGAGGATCCTCTAAAAACACAGTGGTTTTATATGCTGAAACAACCCCTTGAAGTCCTACGCCCCTACATAAGTTAACCAAAAATTTTATATTAATGCGAAAAACCGTATTTTTTTTTGGGTCCTGGTGTAGGCGGTGCCCCTTAAATGTCCGGGGGCGGCCCCTAATTTAACTGTGGGGCCGTCACCTTTATGGGGGTCGTCTGTCTGTTTCGTCAAATTTTGGCAAACTTCAAAAAATCATATAAAATCAACCGTAAGTCCGTAGAAGTCGTGCCACCCACCGCTCAGTATTAAAATTAATGCTCTGACTTATCCTTAAAAAGAACTTCCAAGACTTCATTTAAAATTTAAATAAGTCAAAAATGAAAAATACTACATAGTGGTAAAATATTGATCTCAATTAATTTTTGAAAAATATTGTATTTATCTTTTTAAAATATTGATCTCAATTAATTTTTGAAATGGGGAGGAACTATTTTATTTTCAAATAAAATCAAGCTAAGTATACATCCTTATATCTAAAACACAAAACGACGACGAATATCTTTATGTGCATGCTAAATGATTATGTGTATTTACTTGTATCCTAATTTTGCTAGTAGATATTATTAAGTGGGCATTGCTACTTGTAATTGAGCTAGTTATATATCTAAACACATACATATGCCATGTACACTATTTATTTGTTAATAATCTTCCAGATTATGCCTAATAGGAATTATGTTAAATTTCTTGCGTTAAATTGCGAAATTGTTTATGTATTCCATATAGGCATAGATAGCTATATTTACAAATGTTACATAAATATATTGTAAATCTTTTTGAGTCTAGTAACCTTCTTAGGATTGAGAGTTCAGTAGTGTATTAAGTATGTTGGAAAATATTGTCATAAGATCAACATTAAAACCCGTCACCAAAATATTTCCAACATGTTAACTCTTTTCAACAAGATGTCTAAATCTTTTCACCGTATTTCCTTGTTTGACCTTGGGTTGATTAAACAAAAGAAAAGATTATATTAATACATTAGTAATTAAGTAAAAGAAAATGTATTTTTAAACTTTGCTTGTGCTTGCATTGTTCTAACACACATACATAATTATATTCTTTTTATAAACATATAATATTTTACAAAAGATGTGTGTTGTATAAAAATGGTTAGAAAAATTATTTATATACTTATAAAATGTCAAAAACTATGCATACTATACATAACAACAAATAGTTTTCCGCACAAGCAAAATATATGACAATCTTGAAGTAAGAAATTAACTTTGCCAATATGCCATCAACCACACATACTTATTTAACTAGTTCCTTAGAATTAATGGCACACAACTATGAAAATCTTTTTTGTTTTCTTTTAAAAGAAGTGTTCCCGTGAGGGTCAAGAAAGATTTCGAATATATAATCAACTCATTATTCAACACTAGTGATTGATGTTATTTCATCGTAATCTTAATTAGACAAGTTTTCAAGTATGGACAAAGAAATTCGATTCTTATTTTCTTATTTGTCTAGGCGTTTAAGGATTATATTCGAGAGATTATAACAAGAATATTATCTTAAAACCTACATATCAATCACACAAACCCGATGATATGAAAATAACGTCATCATTTCCAAGAGACGATAAGAAATATGCAAGTCAGATCATAACTCACACTTGTGTAAATGATGTCATATTGAGTCTACTTGTCCAATAGTTGTGTTCCAAATATTTGGCAAATATATGCATAAAATACACAATGAAGTAGGATTGGCGACTTGAATGTCTCATCTGAAATATTCAAGTAATTTACCTTGCAATATAATTGGTAAAGTCGTCATCTCCGAGCCAAACATGAGAAAATGCACAACATATGTAACTTTGCTCAAACAATTCAAAAGCACAACTCAAAACTTAAATTCTCTTCTCATCAAAACTTTATCTTACTTTACCAAATAAGCATAATATTTCTTCTTCACCAAATGAGAACCCTTTAACCATCTAAGGTTAGGACTAGGAATAATTGAACATATTCCTCAAACCATTATCGTGCTTTCTTTCAATAAATGATCGTAAGAGGATTTTGAATATGAAGATGATTATTATTCAAACAATAATCAATCTTATTGTAACACCCCCAAATTGGGTCGCAGCGGAATATGGATATGGGGGTGGTACTTCATAGATCAACAACACAAGATATATATAAGAACGACCATTTAAAAGTCATTTAAAACTGATACATTGGATTTAACAAATTGTTGTTACATAAGTCTGAAACTTCACTTGTTCATTGTTCAAAATACAAAGATTTTAGTCCATAACAAATATATCCCCAAAATGTAATGCAACCAAATCTTTAATGCATACGACTTCCAAAATAACGACCACCAATGTATCCCTTGTCTTGTACCTCATTGATCTCCTAAGAAAACATTGCTTAAAACGTCAACAATAATGTTGGTGAATTCATAGGTTTGTAAAATGTATAATGTAGGACCGCAAGATTTTTCCATGATAATGAAACAAATGCAAACATCATAAAATGTAATTACGTTTCCCTAAGCTCATGACACTGAAGCTCGACATGTATGAATTGCAATATAAATTGCCAACATTGCCCGTGATGATGTTCTAACCCGCAACATCCTAAATCCGACATGGTATACGTTCGTTTGTCCAGTGATAGCTAATCACCCGAACAATGATGTCAATCCCAAATCTAGATCAATTTATAACATTCAACCTCACACCAAGTAATTGACAGTCTCATGATAAGAGGCTCAGAGGTTATGCTACTAGGCAAACACGAAATCGTAATGAAAAATGTCCCACGTTAACACTAGATTGCGTCCAATTGTAAAACAAAGCATGTTTCTCACCCCCAAAACTTGTAAATCATTATAAATGTAAAACGTAGGCAATGAAACCACCCGTCGCGTGGAATGATATAACAGAGAGTAAGCGGAGCAAAAAACAGCACCGAGTGCAACCTAATTAATAATAGTCCGTATTAAGTACTAATTACTGTGAATAACTAATATCATATATAATTCTATATAGCTACATCACCATCTAATTGTATATGTATGAAAATCAATATCTATGAAGTAAAAAACGTAATAAATACCTCTTGTGCAAAAACGCGTAACGTTCCCTCGTTTTAAGGTCCGGTTTTTAACGTTTCTTATGTTCAACATTGCTTTCGTATTAAGACGAGTTATCAAAATATTACATTTTCATATTTTAAGTCCTCCGGTGAACAGTACATTTACTGTTCATACACTTTTATAAATTTATTTTTATAAATTTAGTTATCGTAAACTCGTAAATGTCGTATGTTATTCGTTTTAACTTCGATTTTAGTGATTCTTTCGAACACGTCTTCGTAATGAAAAGTTTTATCTAATTAATGTATTTTCCAAAATGTATCTGAGATGAATAGTGATTTTTACTGTTCATAGTTTGTAAAATTATTTTTATAAACTTTAATTATCATAAACGCTGAAAAATCCATAACTCTTTCGTTATTGATTGAAAAATTATGATTCTTAATGTTTTGGAATCCTAAAAATGTGTACTGTCTGAGAAAAATAATCATTTGTATATATAATAAGTGAATTGTATTAAGTTTTTATAAAATTTCTTTTATAAAACACTTTTTATAACTATATCTTGCAAATTACGTATCTCCTTCGTTATAGCTCGGTTTTTTGAGTTTCTTACCTTTTTGGAATCCTCATGAGATGTAGTATTTTATAAAAATATAAAATAAATGCTTTATATTTTGAATTAAAACAAAATGTCTTGAGGTTTTTGTTAAAATGTGATTAAAACTAGTTTTTATAACCTTTTAGTTTAGCAACTTTGTTACAAGTCCTTTACTACACTTAACTCCATAAGTCTTACATACTTAGGGTCCTTACTCCATCATTTATCCAAATATTGTCCAAGAATCACAAGATCTATAAGTCTACATACTTATTTGTTCATAAGCTTTAATAAGTACACTTTGTAGGTAACTTGTTTATATACACTTTTTATACATAAACCACACTTGTACATTACTTATAATTCCATTCCCACATGATATTAACATCCATATAACATATGTAATAGTATACAAAATCACAAACAAGTGTAAAAATCCATTTTACAAGTTAATAAGTTCCTTAGATGGTGATTAACTACATAGTCATTATATACACATAAAATCATGAATGTAAAGAGATTAAGGTTTTTAGATAACCTTAATATGATGTGTGATGATGAATTTTTTTTCTAAACCATTGTTTAGCAAACAAACCCTAGCTTCCAAGTCTTAGAAAACCCTAATCCAAAGAAAACCTTAATATTGAACCTTCTTGCTTTAACACTTATAAACTCCAAACCAAACCTTCTAAACACCTTGAGATATCTTAGATATGTTGTAGGAATACATGAAAATAAGGTAAATAAATTTTGTATGAATTATTTGAGGTGATTATGGTTGGCTGTGGGTTTGGAGAGCAATAAAGAGAGAAATGGTGAAGTTTTTCTTGTAAGGAATGAAGTGTGTGTTGATATCTACTAGTATGCTTTCTTATATACATCTTTGACTAGTCCAAGACATCTACTAGAAGTGGTCAAGATTCAAAGGGACCATGGGAGGGAATTAAGGAAGCATAGTGGTCAATGTTACTAGTCTTGGACCTAAACCTTAATGAGGTGCATTTGTACAAGCTCAAGTTGGTATTTGGTGTACTTCATGTCCCCTTGAGGCTTCTTATATCCGAAAATAGGGGGAATAAGCTAGGAAAGTCTTTGGTCTTTATTTGGTAAATACTTGCATTACTTGAACACTTGTAGTTGTAACTTTAAATATAAAGTAAAACTTAAAATGTGTAGTTTCTAGTTGATTTAATTTATGTACACTTTAGTTAAGGTGAATAACATAGGTGAATTTTTATAAAACTTTGAGTATTGGATATAATAATGGATATTTGTTAAAGCGTAGAAAAGTTTTGGTGGTTCCGGGTATGCCTAAACATATTTTATTGCGAAACGTAAACACTTTACGTAACCAATAAAAATAAAATGTGTAGAGTTAATAATTATCCTCTAAATAATTATCTGACACTTGCTTGACGTAAACATTTAATTGTTTGATGCCCGTTTACGTTGAATGATCATTTTTTGTTTACGCGATTTAACTTAACACTTTAAAATTAAAAGCAAATGCGTATAAGACTAAAAATAAATAGTGAATTAAATAACGTCGTAAATGACACTAAAACACGGGGTGTTATAGTCTTCCCCCATTAAATGAGCCTTGTCTTCAAGGCTTAAGACGCGGCACTTGACAACGGTCCAGTCTTTGTGAAGAGGTGTAGATACTTCTTCCGGAATTGGTCTTCACGTTCTCATGTAAACTCAGGACCTCTCCTGGAGTTCCATCGAACATTGACTATTGGAACACGGCTTTGCCTCAACCGTTTGACTTCACGATCTATGATTTTGACCAGTTCCTCGACAAAATAAAGCTTGTCATCAATGTGTAGTCCATCCAACGGAACGGCTAATGGTTCATCGGCATAGCACTTCTTCAAGTTGGATACATGAAACATATTGTGAACCCTGCTCAGCTCTTGAGGGAGTTCAAGCTTGTAAGCAACGGCTCCAACCTTTTCCAACACTTTGAAAGGTCAACATATCTGGGGTTTAGCTTCTGTCACACCCGGCCTAGTCGGAAAAACAAGGCGTAACATCATGGATATCATCACAACACAATGGGGTCAACAATAGAGAGTACTAAATGAAATAGATAAACAAATGAGATACAATGTGTCATGACAATATCTAACACAAGATAAAGGAGTCTTGCATTACGATAGCAAAGTCATACCACAAGGAAACATACTCCAAAAGTCTAAACAATCAAATAACAACCAAGTATCAAACAATTCAAATGACATAAATAAAATCTCTAGGAGATGACGTTCCGCAAAGCAAGCCTACGGTCTCAATAGCCACTCTTCCTAACTTCAACATCCTCAAGATGGTTACCTGAAAATGACGCTTAAAACGTCAACACAAAGGTTGGTGAGAGTCATAGGTTTAAGGCACGATCAAAGATTATAAACAATTACTGTGATTAATGCAAACATGGCAGGACAATTACTGTACTATCATACAAGCTAACATGCAAATGTAACCATAACAAGCATGGGAACAGAACGTGTCCCTCGATCCAAAAAGTATCAATACTTGGGTAGGAACGTTACCCCCAATCCATTAAAACCATCACTTCACATGGGTAGGAACGTTACCCCCGATCTAATATCGCAACAAATGGGTAGGAACGTTACCCCCGATCCAAATACACATAAGCATTTAGCACGTAACATACAATAGCCAAGTAAAGTCCATACACTTTTAAAATAAAGACACATAATCACAGTAATTAGAAAATTTTAAATCCATTTGCATCATTTCCATCCCAATTTAAAAGCGATGTGAAAAGAGGGACTATGAAACTCACCTGAATGCTCAAAACGCAGCTTCCAATTCCTATCACGCAACTATACAAATAAATAAACACGGTTACACGCGACCAAGATAAAAGCTCTAGTCTATGTAACACACATATTATGGATATCTAAGGGTTTTGCTAAGCATCATGGGTAACCCCGATACCATGCCCAAACTTAACCATCTCATTAACACTTTACACTAGCTACTTATAATTAAATCAGAATTGCAGAATTTTAGTGTCTCTTTACGTATTCAAAAACCTTACTTAATGACCTTCATAATTTATACCAAAAATCACCATGTTGCCTGTATTATTGAAGATATTAACATACCGTTGTGATTCCCCAGTAAATACTTACGAAGTGTAACTACTTCACAACAAATTCACAAGCTTCATAACCTCTTATATCGGAATCTGATTGCACACCAAAAAGTATGGCCCTAATTACCCTACTTAGACACACAATCAGAAGCTCTCCTTCTAGGGTTTCTTTATAAACATATAGAACTTAATGATTGTAGATTGGCTAACCTTAATTCCACTTTTAAGTTAGGGTTTACTCTCTTAAACATGACCCAAATCTGACCCGTATTTACTGTTTTGACAACTTTTCTTGTATCCAATATTTAACCAACTTCCAGAACTCCAAATCATTCGAGGCCGGACTTTTTGAAAAATAGACTCTTTGAACTACAATTTAGGCTTTTGAATCATTTCAAATCACGTTTTTAACATCTATATATCATCAGTTGAACACAACCCTAAATTCTGCTCAACTCTAAATCATGAATTAAAACGATCTAACTCTAACCACTTACACCAATAAGGTCCTAATCAAACCCTAAATGTTCTAGCATGATTAAAACATCCTTAATTACAGAAGTTTTAAAAACCCTAATGATCCATCATATTAATTGTTACATATTTTAAAGAAAGATTAAACACAAGCTTAATTGAAACATACCTAAACCTTGATTCTTGAAACACTAAATCACCAACTCGTTCTTGATTAAAAAAAATCTTTTTTTTCTTCTTGCTTGGTTTGGCCGATCAAAGGGAAAATGGGAGAGAAAAGTGATTTAGGGATTTATTGATCTTATATTTATACTACCTAGAATCCTAATTGTAATCAGATTTGTTTTCTTTTTTTTTCTCTTTCTTTATAACCGATCCAAATCACCTCCCTTATTAATTTTTTTTTATATTTTTCTATACAATTTTGTTCTCCCCCTCCTATATATATATGCACATATATATATATATATATATATATTAATTATATTTTATTATTATTTAACTAATTATCTTCATTACCTTAAGTTTTCATAAAAACCTAAGCTAATTTGGGTAAACCTTTTTACATAAACGCTACTTACTAAACTTTCTAAAAATAACTTTTTCTTTTCACATTTCACTTTCTATATTTAGAAGTCTATTGTAAATATCCAAATTTCACCCAACTAGAGGATTACTTATTTTCACACAGATAACCTATCCTATAAACGCTTAACCTCAAAATCATGTCAACATTGAAACGAAACATTGCATGCAATAACGCCATTCCTTTCCATAATCACTACTATACTAACAAATGGAATACTCATCACCAAACACAAATGCACACAAAATGAGATGATCATACACCTCAAAATGATACCATGCACCTATTCAAACCACTTAGCACACATATATTACACATAACATACAAGAATCACACAAAATGAACTTTTGGCCATTTCTAACGGCATCACTAACCTGATTAAATCACGGTTGTTATAGTATCCCCTCCTTGAGGAAATCTCGTCCTGAGATTTAACTAGCAAGCTCAACAACTCGGTCTACGAACAACTGTGGATACTTAATCCTCATCAGATCTTCGTGTTCCCAAGTAAACTCAGGACCACGTTCCGAATTCCATCTAACTTTCACTAATGCTATTTTCCTACATTTTAACTTCTTAATTTCCCAATCCATAATCACTATAGGTCCCTCGACAAAACGAAGTATCTTGTCGACCTTGATCTCATTGAATGGCACATGCAAATTAGCATCCGCCAGACACTTTTTCAAATATGACACATGAAAAGTGTCATGCACGCTACTCAACTCCTGAGGTAACCTTAACCTATACATTACAAGGCCAATCCTTTCAAGGATTTCAAACGGTCCTACATATCTCGGTGCTAACTTACCCTTTTTTCCAAAACGCATTACGCCCTTCCAAGGCGTCACCGTTAACAATACACGATCTCCCACCTCAAACTCTAACGGATTACGCCTATAATCAACATAGCTCTTTTGACGATCTCTCGCTGCTTTGGGATTTTCCTTTACCAATACTACCTTATCAGTCGTTTCTTATACTAACTCGAGTCCAGTTAAGCTACTCTCTCCAATCTCTGCCCATAGAACAGGCGACCTACATTTTCTTCCTTACAAAGCTTCAAACGGAGCACACCGAATGCTTAAATGATAACTACCACCAAAATCGATAACACATGCCCTCATTATATCTTCCAAACTCTGAATCATACGTTCATTTTGTCCATCCGCTTGAGGATGCTAAGCAGTACTCTAATCCAATCGTGTCTCTAACACTTTCTACAGCGTCTACCAAAACCCTGAGGTAAATCATCCATCTTAATCTGAGTTGATCGTCACCAGAATTTCATTCCTTGCTATTATCTCAACAATATAAATCCTTGCCAACTTTACATCTTGAAATATTCTTGTATAGCTAGAAAATAAGCTAACTTGGTCAGTCTATCGACCATCACCCAAATCACATCATACTCACTAATTTGACCTTGGATAAATTTTAGTTGATAAAAACCATGGTGATTCTATCTCTTTTTTCACTCAATTATCTTCTCAGCCTTGTTAGCAACAAAGCCAAAAGTCTTTGACTTTGCATGCTCTTCCACCCACTTAAACAATCTGACATTTGCTAACATAGGTAGCTATATTCCCTTTTCCTTAACACGTGGCCGTACCAAATAACATGTCTCCAAGTTTTATAGTAAGTCTTATCCACTCCCGATGTACCCCAAGTACCTTGATGCACGCGGCCTCATCCCATTAAACACTCCCACCATAAAACCCAAATCCAATCCTTAAGTACAAACTCTCATCACCTTTTCTTTCCATCGTGTGATCTAAACCCTGTATAGCCTTTCTGCGAGTACGTTCCCAGTTGCTTGAAACGCCTCGACATGGGCCTGCCAGTATCATTCCTCTTACTCGTCTTGATTTTTCATCACATCTCCTTTTCTGACGCAACACATCACCCACTACATTCGCTTTATCGGAGTATTACACAAATCATTCTTCAAAGTCTGAAAAGCCTCTCCTTGTTCTACGCTCCACTCATACTTTTGATTCCTCTTAATTAGGGAAGTAAGGGGATTCAACAATCTTAAAAAAAATTCACGATGAACATCGGTAGTAACCTGCCAATCCTAAGAATAATCATCCAATTCCTCACTGCCTTACTCTTACTCGGGTCTACGTGAATACGTTATGGTTGACCACATGACTAAGAAAATGCACTTCTTCCAACCAAAACTCACACTTAGAAAATTTAGCATACATCTTCTCCTTCCTCAGTGACTCCAACAATAACTTCAAATGAACTTCATGTTCCTCCTTCGAATTTGAGTAGGCCAGAATGTCATCAATGAATATGATTGACAAACCTACCTAAGTACGATTTGCAAACCCAGTTCATTAAGTCCATGAAAACCGCTGGTGTATTGGTTAAGCCAAAAGGCATAACCGTAGACTCAAAATATCCGTATCTCGTTCGAAATGCGGTTTTTGGAATGGCATTCTCATGCACTCGTAGCTGATGATAACCTGGCCGAAAATCTATCTTTAAGAAAGGACACGCTCCTCATAACTGATCAAACAAGTCATCGATCCTAGGGAGCGGATAACGATTTTTAACAGTTAATTTGTTCAGCTCCCTATAGTCGATACACATACGGAAAGATCCATATCTCTTCTTTACGAATAACACAGGTGCTCCCCACGGCGAATGACTAGGTCATATGAAACCCTTGTCTTGCAACTCTTGAAGTTGCCCAGACAATTCTTGCATTTCTGAGGGTGCCAAACGATATGGAGACTTCGCGACCAGCGTTGCTCTAGGAACTAAGTCTATACATAACTCAACTTGTCGCTGCGGTGGTAGCCCCGACAAGTCTTCCATAAACACATCAGTAATATCGTGCGCCACAGGTATATCACTTATCCTAGGTTCATCTACCTTAGCGTTCATTAAGGTTTTTACGACTCCTTGAGTATGTTCACCATGAACCCGAAGTATCTCATCACCTTCCAATGATATTCTAACCATCTTCTCATGACATACTATCACAAACTTCCTCTTGGACAACTAGTCCATTCCCACAATCACATAAAAGCTTCCACGACTCAACGGTGTTAACGAACTCCAAGGGTTACGAACAACCGAATAGGATAACAACCGAATATCTAGTCAAAGGCTAAAATGCATATAGGAGATTCCACATATGCAAATAGACGTGGATCAAATGACATAATAATCCTTTGAAAGAAAGGATACGTATATGTACCGAGTGAACACGCGAACGAAAAAAATCAACAGGCGTACCACGACAAAAGAACACAAAAAAATCAATACGAAAGACGGAAATTCTTATACCAATTATCGACTTTACTCGAAAGACCAAATTAAATAATGTTTTTATAAAAATCAATTTAAAATAAAGAAGTCAATTTAAGTATAAAAATCATTTTAAAGAATAAATAAAATTGTCTTAAATGTAATCTTTATAAAATTCATTTTGGTTGTCATAAATTGGCAGTACTCGGCTCGTTTACACCCCTATACCTTACCACTATGAATCACTTTAAACCTGCTTTTTTTATTATAAAATAAAATTTATTTAACCACTCAACAATTTTCATATCTTATTTGCATAGGCCATTTAAACATATTATATTTATAAAGATCATTTTAAACATAGTTTTTCCCAAACATTAACACAATACTTCAAAAGGGATTTTATAACTAGACATCAATTATTAAATAATTTACTCAAACAAAAGTCACCATAATACCAAAAGGGATCGTAAAACACCGTACAAACTCTAACACAATTCTATTGTTTGAAAACGAAAGAAAACACCAGGAACCATATACTCAAAATAAAATCAAACGAACTCGTACAAGAAAACTCATGCAAGACGTTACGTACCCAAAAGAAAACGTAAGGTCTTATCCAAAATAACGATCAACCGAGAAAACCTAAAAGCATCGAAACTGACACGTCGCCAACGGGTTACAAAAACCAAGGGATATACAACCAAGGGAGTAATGATCCATACTAACATGTTAGGAATAATTAGTGCTTAAAAGAAACGTTTGATACTCATACGAGTAATCCTGTATCCGAAAGAGCAGATTCCAAACAACCAATATACATCGAGAAGTTGAATAGGAAAATCGGATATCCTTACTAACAAAGTACGATGAAGGGATGCTAAGCTTAAACTTAGGAAATCCGAATAAACAACCGAGCAAACGAGCAACCTCTATAATAGCAATACTAGGTATCCGCAAATACTAGATATAAGGTAAACTTACTATCTATACAACTCAACTTAACATATACTCCAATTAGGGTAAGAGAATAATTCTCTACCCATACCACCATCCTTATCATGAATACACATATATAAAA